>JADDOH010003738.1:0-77894 GCA_016648135.1 Agrypnia vestita | reverse complement strand
CTTGACCTTGACCTTGATATGATGGCAAACTGAGTACCGGGTCACTATTGGACCCCTTGCTCATTCATCGTGATGTAGCGTGAAGGTACTTTAGACTTCACTTATTAACTTTATCAATGCGACCTGTGAGTGTTGTTATTGATGTGACTTGCAATACCTCACCGAACGCAGAATGTGACTACGTTTATCTATTTCGCTGCAATACCGTATCGGAAAATGATAATGTTAATCTCTTGTGAGTTACGTGTACATATATATTTCATTTATTACCACGTTTTTATTTTCAGTACTAACATACAGTAATCATTTATTTGTATTTATCAACAAGCAAGCCATTAAGTTGAGGGCCAAGAAAACATAGAGAAACATAAATCACCAAGGCCAGAGTTTTTCTGAATTTTTTGTGATTTTTCTTTTTACGAAAACATGCGTATATTTAAAAAAAACATACACACATTCATATTATTTTATTGTAATTGTCGTAATGCAATGATTTTTTTATCGTTTAAGTAAAAAAAAAAATTTTTCAATTCCGATAATGTTGCCAGCGCAACATTATACGAAAAATAATAATTTATTTTTATTTGTTTATTAGAGACAACAGTACTATTTTTATTTGATGCCTACCTAATAATCTTCTTCTGTGTGGTATATTTTGTTGCACGGCACGGCACACAACATTGCACTCATAACACATAAATACGATACACTTTCACACACACACGTATTTCAAATAAACGCAACATAATTGCGTGTAATTTTGTTAATAAATACCTGTTAGTATTCAATTGAATCATATACCAATAAAAATTGACAAATATCGCAAAACATATCGTATATATTTGTGTATACGTGTACAAATAAATCGAAAATCGAAAAAAATAAATTGTATTTCCCGCGCACTTTGTGCGTGACCTTGAATGACGGAATATTTGAATTTCGATTGCACAACACGCGTGCCAGCGCCATCTACAACTATCCTATACGATTTTGACGGCAGAAAGACTTCTGTTTTGATTGTTGATTTAAAATATAATCGGTGATGTTTTTGAATTGAAAATAAAACGACAGGTCACCACGGGATTTCTCTACTGGGAAAAAATTACGTTTTTCAAATTCGATACGCTGCCGTCGAGAAATATTTCATTTTGTGCCTGTCGCATATATCCGACGTGGCACTCTGGCCCCTGTCATTCTCTGTTGCACAGGTCCGACGTGGCCCCACGCTCATTAATGACCCTGACAGATAATCATTTATAATAATATACATTATTTATTTTATTTGGCCGTCAAAACTAGCTAAAAACTAATAAATTAATTACGATTATTAAATCTTATTCTTATCTTTGAATAGCAAGCCACTTTCATGAATAGCAAGATGAAGAAAAGGCGATTGAGATAGTATGGCCAGATTGGATGCAGAGCACCCGAACATCGTTAAGCAGGCGATCTCTATGGATGTTCCCTGAAGTACATCCAGAGAATGACCAAAAAATTATGGGTGGTGCAAAGCAAAAACTGGAATACGTTAGTTACGTCAGCTCTCTTCGTCCTTAGGGACGAGGAGAGCTGACCCCAACAGGGAGAAGAAGAGAGAAGAAGATTCTCAAATAAAATGTGTCTTGTAGTTTGAGTTTTTTGGGGTATTCTGCAGTATTTCTAAGGGCTGTTGTTGTATATTGTTATTGTGGTTGGTATTCTTCTAAGTACTGGTCAGCAACATCATGAGAAAAGGGGGTGTGTCTGTGATTATGTATTACGTGGCAATACCATGTTTTGTCAACGAAACGTTTCGCATATCTCATTTATAGACGGTCACGACAGCGATAAAGTGTGTTTGTCATGTCACATTAAAATATTTCTAAAATTAAATTCTATTTTTTATGCAGAATACCTGAGAGCAAAATTTCTTTAAACCATTGTTTATTTACTGCTAATCAGAATATGAAAATAGATTTTTGTCTGTTTAATAACGTTGTCCAACAATTCACCCTAAAATGAGTTTATAACATGAAACAATTATAAAAATGAATTATTTAATTTCACCAATAGTCCCGAACGTAATGACGGTGTAACCGCACGCCCTAATTGAAATATCTACGAATCATTAAAACAACAAACATTTATATAATCTGCAAAACCGTAAACTTTTCAATCGCCCCTCGGCCGATCAAACATTATACCACCCCGATATAATATATTTATTTCCGTCCATATGGGCTGGGGGAGGGTTCGTCAAAAAGTTTGTTTTAATCGCGTTTAGGTTTTAACGGCCACCCGATCGGGATGGATTATTCAGGTTAATGAATGTCATTCCACCGTGCGCCTGTGTCAACTTTCATAGATCGGAATTATTTATCGGTACCTCCAACTCGTGACTACATTTCACTCATTTTCCGCGAGGTTTTTAACCCTTTTAACGTGACATTAAAAGGGCTCAACTAATTATGTTAAATTTTTTACTCATCGCATACACCAAAATTCACGTGGAATCACATTTCTATTCTTCACATATCAAAATTATATTCATTTTAATAAAAAGCAAGCTTTCTGCAAATGACGTTAAATAATTTAACACCTTAATTAATTTAACGAATGATTTCGAATTTAATGAGTACCTACATTTAAAAATAAAGTACTTAAAATTATAACATTTTTTGTAAAATATAAAATTCAAAGTTTTTCGATACGGGAGTGGTAGAACTTTTTTGTAAAATTAATATTAAAGTCCACCTTGTGCCAAATAAATAAGATTAATTAAAGAGTACTTTTTTCTTCTTCAAAAAGAGCAAAATTATTTTTTGGTGACATTTTAATATAATTAATAAAAATGAACTTTGTTTTCACCGCTTGTATATTAAACAATATTTTTCAGAGCCCATGGCCCCTCCGTTGGGATACAAATGTACAACTAATTTAAAATTTAAAATCGAAGTATAGAAAATCGAAATATTAAAATTTTATATGAATCAATAAATACATTTAAAAGTTAAGTTAATAACATTATAACATTTTGTAAAATATAAGATTCAATTAAAAGCCACTCGTGCATATTTTTTGATTTTTTATTTGTTAGTATACAATTATATCCTGGCGAAGGGGCGATGGGCTCTGAAACATGTTGATGTTTTTCAATACACAAGTGGTGAAAACAAAGTTCATTTATATTAATTATAATAATATTATTTTCTGTTACTTCCATATGTCGAAAAAATTTAATGTATATAACTTTTACAGTTTGTGCTTAATACTATTGTATAAAATTCACTTTCTGTTATCGAAAACTATAATTATTTTGAAATATACAATTATTTTGAAATAAACACGTACATCGTAAGGGTGGTACAGAGTAATGATCCAGGACTCGACTAAAACTAGTAATTATCAGAATCGCTCGGTGTTCAAAACGATTACGTTTTGGATCATTCAATTAATGTGTTTAAATATCAGTTATCTAATAATTGCATAGTATCCGGTTCGGTAAATTCGGTATTTGTCGTTAGAATTTTAAATTGATAGAGTTTGTCATGTCAAAAGTTCTTTCGTGCGTTTTATTTATCTTCAAATAGCTTAATATTTAATCAGTTGCCTGGTAATTAAATTAATTATATGTTATGCACCAAATTGTTTACTTTATCATATAGAGGGTAGAAAGCCAAAAGAGTATTGGTTATTATTTTGAACTTTACAGGATTGCAAAATAATGTTATGTCAATCTGATTTTGTCTATATTTATTAAATATATTTAGATAAATAAATAGACCTCCATATGTATTTTAGATTACCAAATATGGAAATCATTTAATAATAAAAGATACATTGACAAAATCAGATTGATTGTCAGAACTATATTTTGCTCTCCTGTAAAGTTCGAAAAAAATACTAACGTTCTTTTGACTTTCTACCCTCGATTTATTTTACCATTACGCCTTTTCTCCGCAGGGGTAGGCAGAGAGGACGCATCCCTAAATTGACAACGCCACAGAAGATAAAAGAATCACAATCAGTTACATCATGCTTTATATCCATGATTTCCTTTTACGTTATGATGTATATTCAGTATTTATAATACATCTACTACTCCAGTAAAACTTGACCTCAAAAAAGTGGATTAATTTCGTTTATGAAAAATGTATACATTGCCTTCAAGTTTGTGTTTACTGGGGTATTATACAACACGGCATAATACCCCAGTAAACACAAACTTGAAGATTCTGAGTGGCCGTGAAAACCTAAGAACATGTATACATTGCGTCTGTAACAACTTTTATGGATAAATTAAACATTTACTACTTTTTTAAATATTTAAAAAATTTATAATATTTACGCTTCACCAGGCTATTAGGCCTAATTACAGAAGCGGAACACATCACATCACAACACACCCAGGTTCGAGTCAAATCACATTGATTAATTGTGACCTCACCAGGAATCGAACCCTAGACCCTTTTATCTTTAGGTCTGCTTCAATGACAGCATTAATATCCTCCTCGAGTAATATAAATCTTCAATATCTAAATATCTTATTCCCATTTGTTTTTTAAACCCAAACATTGTTTGGGACTCATGAAGCAATAACTGGCTTATTTGGGTTTCTTTTATCTTCTACGCCATCGTCGATTTTTGGTTTCAAATTATTTTTAAAAACCACTCATGCCATGACCGCGGAGAGGAGGTAGGTACAATACAATCTTAAAAAATTTTACGTCTGTCTTCAATCTAGAGAAACTTTTAACATCCACGTGTATTGTTTACTATCTAAAATTTATATTTTAGATAATAAACAATGATTTACACCCCATACCCCTAAGTGATTTTAAAGATATCAAAAAATGTAGGCTTTTAAAAAATTATTGTATCAGAGGTAAGCTCATAGAACTTCATATGAAACGCGTTTCGCCTTATGAGGGCATTATCGACAAGGCGTCTAGAATGCTCGGATTTGTACTTCGAATGACTAAACTTTTCATTAGCACTCAGTCTTTAAAATGCATATTCTCCTGTTATGTACTTAGCATTTTGGAATTTGCATCACCAATTTGATCTCCGTACTACGAAATACTCCGTACTCCGTAATACGAAGCGTCTCGACTCATTCAGCAGACTTTCACAAAAACACTGAATTTCAAAAATCACGTCCACTTCGATAACTATGACGACGCATATAAGTACCACAAGATAACTAATCTTGAAGACAGGCGAACGATAAGCGATATGAAATACCTTTACAAAATACTTAATAATCGCATAGATTCACCTGAAATTCGATGCACTTTAATGTCCCGCAGAGACGAACGAGAGCACCGCGCCTTTTCCACTTATATCATTGGAGAACAAACTACGGTAAAAACTGTATTATTAACAGAGTTCTAGATACCTATGAAACGGCCTTTGCAGATCTCGATATTTTATATTTACGTTTTGAGCAGTTTACAAAATCACTCACGTATAAACTCGCGCGATGACATTTTTCTTCCCACACATGTGAACACACACACGAACACATTAAAACGCATTCACACACGGATACATAAAAACACACAAATACCTACACACATTCACACAAACTAACTATTTGACATATTGTTTTTTAATATTTTATATCGATCCTGGTATTCTTGTATATATGTGTTTTCTTGTAATTGACCCAAGGCTCTGTACATCAATAATTGTTTTTTTAGATTTATTAATTATATGGCTGTAAGAAAACCAATGAATAAAAAATGAAAATAAATAAATAAAATTATCAATCTCGATTGATAATGTCAATGTCGAATGAGAATGTCAATATTCGATTGATGATGCCCTCATAAGGCGAATTGCGTCTTATAAAAATGATGAATTAGAAAATGGTTTTTCGGTTTCCCGAAATAGCCGGGTGGTTTTCGCTCCCCGGGCCCGGCGCAAGAATCGCAATCAGCCGCCGGGTGTTGGCGTTATTATTGAAATGAAAGCCTTGCCGATTATTTTATTAGCCGGGGGTGGCGGGGCGGCCGGGGGCGGGGCGGGCGGTAAACATTCCGGCTGATAAGCCCCTGGGCCGCTGCTGGGCGTAAGAAATGTTAATTAACAGATCCATTGTTCAAGATGGTGCCTCGCTTCACTTCCTCAGAATTCCGTCCACTTTTATGGCCAGCCTCCGACGTGCGTTCGCAAAATCTCATTTATTCGCGGCAATAAATACTTTCATAATTTTAATTGGCTAGGAATTTTTGGTGCAATCTGTTAATTACTTACATCGATTTTTTTAATTATCGTTTTAAATTAATTTACCTATTTTTACGCCTGTGTTTAATTTTGATAATAATTCTTGTACGATGGAAATATGCCTACATATGCTTTTATGTAGACAAACACTATTTATTAATTTTTAAACTATGTAAAAATTATTTGATGTTAACACATTTCATAATCTTTATATATATTTTATAATTTCCTCTGGCATTTCTTTAAACATCTTTATCGTGTATCACTTTTAAGATTTCGTCTTCTTCCTGAAAGTGTATGCACTTATATAAACAAAAAATATTGATAAATTTTAACCTACATAAAATTTACACAACACATGTTTTTATCTTGATTTTATATTTTTAATTCCTTCCATATTTCCTCTGCCATTTTGTTGAAGATTTTTGTCGCCCTTCATGTTCGTTGTATCTTCTTATACCATTTTGATTTGAATATTTTTAATGAATTCTGCCAATATTTATGTTTCGAATGAGCGTTTTAAAAATAAAATCCATTGCATTGTCATAATGTTCGTCTTCTTATCATAGAGGGGTCAGGGACCCAACAACTCGTCAAGGCGCATCCATACCTTACCCGTATTACTATGGTATACTCGTACGCCATATACCGCATCGGTATTAGTTAACCAGTCAAATACCCACAATATCTGCATAAAGCCTTTTTTGTTTTTATATATTATCAGTTATTGTGTTTATGGAATATGTTTCAACTCTAATTTTGGATGGATTTGATGTGTGATGGCAATAAATAATTTATAATCTGTTGGTGGTACGCAGTATACACATCAGTTAATAAAAATTTAATTTATGTAAATAATATTATAGAGGTATTTGAATCAAAATATCACTTCCTTACAATAAGAATTAGCATCACAATAATACTATTCCAAACTTTTATTTTCATATAATAAATTTACGCGATTGCAAAATGTAAGGAGAAAAGTACGAAGGCTTATATAACAATATAATACGATCGAAAGGCATTGTATGAAAATTTCCTCGCCTGTTTCTTAGATCGACATGCCTTTCACCCCTGGCTCATCCACCCTTTCGTGAAAACCTCCCCCTTCACATGTTAAAGCCTCCAACCGCAAGCAGTTCTAATTTTATCGTGAGATTTTATTACCTGTCAAATTAAATTTAAGGCTACCCAGACGATATTTTTAATTATAACAATACACAAGTTTTTTTTATGGTTGCACACGTTTTATTTGTTAATCTACAAACCAATTAATATGGTGGGATTTATTTCAATCTTATTTATTTTATAATTTCATAGTATTAGTAGTTTGTTGGTGTAGTGTTTATGCCTGGTGCCTAGTGACCCGGTGGTTTGTCCCCCATTTGACGCCAGCAAATTAGCCATATTATCATATCATCAGAGCTTACCTTAATTTGAAAATAGTCAGAATATTGACGCAACACGTACTCCGTGCTGGAATACCTGTTTTCAAAAAATATCATCTCTTCTGGGGGGAGGACAATGCCTGGTGAGACGGCTGCTCAATAAATCCGCCCCTGCATTCCACTTAAAACTTTTTTTTATAATTCATATATTTTCTCCATGCGACGTATCAGTGAAACGTCGCCGGTATTTCTAGACCCGTATTACATTTTTAAAATAATTTCAGTCGCAGCTCCTTCATTACGCCGTCAACCGGCGATCGTCACTTGTGACACGACCGCGACATGCAGGCCCGCCTCAGGCCCGCGTCCACGCGTGGTGCCGGGCGCGGGTGCCGCGGGGCGCCCGGTATGCTAATCACCCGAACGCCTGAATAATTAATTGACATTCTTTACCCCGCCCTCCCCTGCGGCTTTGACGGGGCTTTTCTTTTAAGCGCGAAAGGCCATTATTTTCTCCGCAAGTTGCCGACACTTAAGGAGTAGTCCTCCAGCGCGGAGTCTGGTCCCGGGCGGGCCGAAAACTCCGGGCAGAAGCGAACGACGCTGCGAAAATGTCTAAATCCCTGGCGATTGATGAAATTGCGGCCGTGTCGATATTTTGTACATTCTGCTGAATTCATTCGTTTTATTCGTTGTTTACATGCGCTGTTGTTTTTTACGAACCTGAGTGCAAAATACTCGATGTTTTGGTTAAGACTTTAATGAAATGGAGTATTGATTGATATTGAATGATCCATGTTTACAAGATTTTCGCATTAACGCAGTATTGCTTCTCGTCTGGAAACCTACAGTTACTGTAATGATAGTCCAACGTTTTACAAAAAATACGTCAGAAATATTTTTTTTAAAATGCAAACTTTGATGTCGCATATCTCCATGACTATTGATGTTAGGTCATGATGGCTTGAACATTTTCGACTCATAATTTAGGCAGGAATTTATTCCTGCAAGGTTTTTAATGTTTTCCAAATAACCCTGTATATGTTCTAAATCATTTACTTTTATATATTCGAATGGAATATGCTAAAGACATCTATGGTCTTACCCATGACATAGTTTACATCGATTTTACAGCTAGTATTGATACCTCTATATTATTTAAATTGGAATATTAAGCAATATTATTTTTAATGTTTATCTTATTTTAACGCCCACAAAAGCTCGATTCTTCTATTTATTTCACTTTCAACACGGACACATTGTTAATAGTTACAACAGTTAGTTTGTTGTTAAACACTAATTTTACTAAACATAATTTTTACTAAAATATTATTTTGAATTAATTATTTTAAAAGGGAGCTAATCATTAGATGTTACTAATAACTTTTTATTCATTATAATTAACTACGTTAATTATAATTATATTCACCCAACCGGTTTCGGAAACCATGATGAGAAAAAAGTGATCAAAAACATGCAATTATTATATTTTGTTTACAAAATTTTACTACCTGCCTGAATTAATATAAAACATAGTATAATGAAAACATATGGGATAATCACATAAATATGGAAAATTATTGCAAATGTTTTATGATAAGACTAGAGATTTAAATAGTTGATTGTTTATGATATTTTGATTTCTATTACATGTTTAACTTATTTCTTATGATTCTTAATTATCCAACCTAAGAGCGCCATTATTTTTAAAATATAAAACAGATTTATTTTTTCTGAGGTAATTTTATAGAACTACATAATCACATGTATGAAAAAATTAAAACACTTATTTTACTAGTGTTTATTTATTTACTTAAATAAAAACCCTTATTTTACTTCTATTTATTGCTTTACTTAAATAAAAACACTTATTTTACTACTTTTAATTTTCTTTCGCCTTAGGGGGGCATTATCAACCAACCAAGAGATTGATAATGCTCTCTCTCATAAGGCGAAACGGGTCTCATAAAAATTAAATAAGTAGAACTAAAATGTATATTTTCATTTTCATATGTATGTTAAATAGACGAATAATATATTATCACGGAATCGTGACTGTGGCAGACAAATGAAACACTATTTAAACTTTTATTTTATACGCAAAGTCACTGGACACGAATTTAATCGGAGAACTGTTCTTTAATTCACTCTTAATTTTTCTAGAATATTTCATACACTAATTATCCAATTACGTAATCAGCACTAATTATATTCACTGCATTTTTATCACTCATGAATAACTCGTCTCTCATATACTGATGAACGTTACTTAAATCGCTCAGGTCCGCACGAGAAAACTTCTCGCTTGTCGGTAGGTACGAACTTATGCGCTTGCTACACACGCCAAACGATTTCTCTAATTTGTATTTCTATGGCGTAAGTCCGCTTTCAACTCTGACACAACTGATTGCGTAGTAGCCGGTCGATCCCTTTTTATGGGTAAAGTCGCTTTTTCGATATTTCTAGGGTTTATGAGAATAACCCAGTCGATTCCAGATTCGTGTGGACATTCCTATAACCTTCTAGTATCTTCAAAATTTTAGTGCAAAAGGTGTAGAGTGCTATAAATCATCGATTCCGTGTAATTTTTTCCGTCTAACATTTCGTGACAATATTTTATTATAATGAATAAGTTAAAGAAATTATAGATATATTTTAAAAAAATACTTAATTATTAATTACAATTATTAGATGAATTATGGGGTATAAAAGCAAGGGCAGAAATATCAAAAAAATTATGCCAGTCATCGAGGATCACTGATTTATAATATACTTAAATTGAGATTTTATAGGAAACACAGTATTTAATTTATTAATTAATTAATATATACATCAAAATTACAAAATATGAATGAAAAACATATTTTGAAAATAATAAAAATATTAAAACAAACAGCAATATTAAAAAAAATAACAAGTCCTTAGACAGCAATTGCATGCTGGTATAAGGGAACATTAAGAAAAAAGTAAAATAAAATTAAGTACACATATTAACTATCGACACATCAATTTGTTGAACAGTTTATCTCCTCCGCAACATAAGTCTTTTCAGTTGTTGATGGAATAGTTTCACATTATTTTGTTCCTTTATGTTATTAGAAAATCCATTATAAAGTCGATTGTAGTATATAGGAATCCATGTCTTTCTCTATTAGTCCGCTGTACATCACTTCTTGTTAAGTCTCTTGTTCTTGTGTGCTGTCTATATACGTCATTATTCTGGTAAAAGTTATATAAGTTTAAAGTAATCTATTCTTTATTCTATAAATCATCTTTATCTTTTCCTCATACATATATCGGATCTTCTAGGTTAAGCGTACAAGTCAGTGGTTCTGGTGTATCGATCTAGGTGGAAGATTATTTTAAGGGCTCTGTTTAAAGTTCTTTGTATCATTACATTGTAGAATTACACTTAGGTTATTATATTACTATGATATCTCGTCGAAGGGGTCGTCTATTAATATTATATATAAGACACGTGATTTTGAAAAGTATACATACATAAAATTACAATTTGGTACATTTACAATTAGTAATCCTCGGTGACTGCATTCAAAACTTTTTAAAAAAAAATTTAAATTGTTGCCTTCGCTTTTATACAGCACAATTAATTCTTTCGCAAAGTAGTAATGACAAAACAACGTGCGTGTAGTATAAAGTTTGTTTTAGTGAAAACTAGCTGTGCCCGCGCGGCCTCGCACGCGTAGATTTTTAGTACACTATTTGGAGCGTCATAGAACTTTCGCGAATCTTCTAGAACATTCTCCATCTAGAACTTTCGAGAAATTTATCGAATGTACAGTAACCTTCTGGACACATTCCGCCACTCAGTTAAGAACCTTATAGAACTTTCTAGAACCTTCTCCTTCAGAACTTTCTAGAGCAGGTTTTTCCGGAACCTTCTAGACTCACCGACACAGTTGGCGCGCCTATTTTGAAACAATCTGAAGCGTTTATGGCCTTCCCATAACAAAATAATGTGCTAGAAAGCACATTTTTGCCACCTACTCCCACCCACGCACAGCCACCCCCACCAAACTCGCATATTTTCGGTGTGACACCAAGGGCTATCCTACCTGGTTGTGAAGAAAACTTGTCGGGTAGGGAAACACGGGTTTCTTTATAATATATATATATATATATATTATATATATATATATATATATATATATATATATATTGATTAAAATAAACCCAGTTAGACGTTAGATCGTCTAAAATATCAGGCATCTCGATGCAGGTCGTCGGTCAGGGACGACTGGCAGTCCCGTGTCCATCCATCATGCACGGCCCGACAGCACCGCCGCCAGGGAAACTCAATTATCAGCGAAAGCAAACCAAGATTGCGGCGAGAAACAAGATCTACGTTCAAATTCAATCAGAGCCAATCCATTAGGTTAAAACACATCGATTCCCTCCAGCGCGGGAGCCCTTCAAGCCCGCCGCCGAGCTGACGATCTTCGGATTGTTTGGGAATCCCCGACGAGATATCATAATAACTCTGAGGTAAAAATGGCGGGGAGCTATGCAAAATGGGGGAGGCTGTGAGCAGTGGCGGCTTCCTCGCTCTGCTCCTGCGCTGAACCGATCAAACAACGAGACAATCATTTAGTTATTTTTGTTTATTACTCCCTTTATATTAACTCGTGGCGTCTGCTCGCTTGCTTGCCGGCTTGCCGTCGAAAAAACTTTGGATCGATTTTTAACCCTTTTCCCGCGATCCAATCGAGCTGAAACTTTGCAAGCAGACTCACGGCGACGATCGAGAAGATCTGTCAAATTTTCGTTTAAAAAAATTAATAATTATAGTATAATTTTGGATTTTTCAAATTTTTAATGTTTTTTCATACAAGTTGTATGGATATTTCAACGCTTGTGGTAGACGCGAAACCAAAATGAGAATGGGAGTATTATAAAAACTTGGGTTTTTATGGGTTACTTTTTTTTAAAATCTAGAATTAAAGGAACGTAAAATATTAAGTACAGCGAATTCATCCTTCCATTTTCAGACGCGTTCAAAATTATTATAAGCGCGGAAACACTATCTGAAACACTTGCAAAAGTTGTTCTTAGGACAATGGAAGGGCTGTGGTTGGAATGTCTCTAAGACACCATGTACCAACATCAAAAATTCGCCCAGAAAACCAAAAGCACATAATAATTTTGCGACCACTTTAAACGTATAAAATTGTACTCGTGTTTTACAATAGGTGCATTACCAAATTATTAAATTTGAATCTTACATTACATACAGGGTGTAATAGACCAATACTTTACAGGTAGATTCCTGCCTAAATAATGAGTCGAAAGTGTTCAAGCAACAATGTCCTTTTATCAATAGTTTTGTAGATTAGCGACTATTTTTTCTGTAAAACGTTGGAATATCATTGAAGTAACTTATATAAGATATTAAAAATTCATTCGTTTTAATACAAGTTAGATAAAATGATACAAACATAACAAAAAAGTAATATTTTTAAATTTTTGCTAAGGTAAATTGTGGCCGGATCGATCTACTCCATGTTGCGACTCTATATATGGCTACGGATAATTAAAATTAGCGAACGATTAATGTATCATTTTAGACCTACCCATGCATTAAGATGCAAGTCAGACACGAGCAGGCTAGTAATTCGGGGTTGCATGGAAAAATTAGATGAGTCAGTCAGAAAATAAAATAAAATACGACTATTTCTTAATCTGTTGAAAAGAGACAAATAACAATGTTAATTATTTGAAAATTTTTGCAACTAACAACTACATAAGTCAACTTGGTTCAACTTTCTTGTACAAAAAAACAAAACTACTGTTGCGAAAATTAGATTAAAATAACAAAGGCTTTAAGAGATATTTCAAAAATAAACAAAATTCCAAAATAATGTTTTGTCTCTCTCGAAAACCTGAAAATTTGAAATATTTCGCAACTAACAACGACATTTATTAGTCAACATGGTTCAACGTTGTTATACAGAAAACAAAACTACCGTTGCAAAAATTACATAAAAAATTACAAAGCCTTAAAGAGATATTTCATAATCAAACAAAATTACAAAATAATGTTTTGGCTCTTCTGTGTATAGTTTTCTGGAATATTCTGCCGTGTATATGTGACCTCTCTGGCCAACGTTTCGGATCCCATTGCAGGGTCTATCATCAGGGCTGATGTGATGAGTGTGTGTTGAAGTGTAGGTTAAGTATTGCCTCGCAATACCGTACCCTGCAATGGTATCCGAAACGTTGGCCAGAGAGGTCACATATACACTGCAGAATATCCCAGAAAACTATACACAGAAGATTCTGAACGACGTGAAAATCTAAGGACATTTTTAATGTTTTGGCTCTCCGGAAAACCTGCATTTGTTGACTTATTCGGTTGCTCCTTTCGCCCACGGAAATGTTGAGCATTGCCGCCGCTGCGCCGGTGGAGGAGCCCGATGGGGACGGAGAGCGGGGAAAGAAATGAAATCCGCTCCTTCCAGTTTGACGGATACGAGAAGCCCTTCGGATGATTGATGCCGCTCGGGGTGGGGCGCCTCGGCCACCCCGGAGCAGTTTAAAACGGGCGGCCATTTAAATACCCGATGCCGAAAATTGAGATGATTGTTATTTTATTTGAGTTAATATTCCCCGCCCAGACTGCGCCGGCATGGCGGCCGCGGGTCCGATATTAAACACCCCCAGATTAATTGCCCCCGAAGAGGATTGTTTCTATTTCGCGTATTTCACGTTTTGACAGACATCAGATGGGTGAACGCCAGTTTATCTTCGTGTCTATATTTGAAGACGATTATTAATTGTTCAGAACTTTTGTAATTTAAATTTGTGAGCAGTTTTAATGATAACATTTTCCAACAAAAATGCATTTTTAGTTTAAAACTGGTGACTCGTAAGTAGGTGTCCAGCTAAATGTTTCAACCAATCTGTCCTAAAAATATTTTAAACAATTAACGATATTCAATGTAATCTCCCCATATCCTTAATTTCATATAGTAGATTTTTTAATTATTTTTTTTTAAATATATAGATAGATCGTTTCAGCAATCGTTTTGTTAAATAAATAAATTCAAGTGGTTGATTAATCTAATTTCATTATAACTTTGATATAAAATGTATAACTACAACGTTTTTTCAATAAATGATTCAAGCACTCAAAGAAGGATATACGTGATTTTAAATTCTTTCGTGTATGAACAAAAGGATTAATGTTTTAGTTCAAAATATTACGGAAACAATACATTTATAAGGTCAATTTCTTATTTCATCATAAATTAAAGATAGAAATTTATAAATGCTGTTTATGTACTAAAATAGGCTTACCACTATGTTGGCTTTATTTACATAATTAATTACTTATTATATCTAAACTTTAATTATAAAATTTCATAAGTCTACATGTCCAACATCAAATAATATCGTTCAGCAAGTTTCCAAACCATCGGAAGACAATCGAAGATCATCAAATTTTTATCGTATTTTAATTTGGCTACAAGTCCCACAAATTTGCATTTTAATCCCTCTACGAAAGCCAATTTTCATCAACAATTTCAATCAAACCTCAACAATTAACCACCAATTATAACCGCGCATTCCAATCGAGCATTCACTGGCTGGAGCGCACGCCGTGTGATGAGACTGCGCCAATAAACAATGTGTGCCGACAGGAGCATTTAATCACATAAGGAGGTAATTGTGTGAACATGTGTGTATGGAGCAAACACTTGGAATGGTAACACCGAGTGCCGCGTGTGTGTACAAGTATAACACTTCACTGAAGTATTGGAAGAGGAGCCACGGGTATTATTCACATATCACTTTAAAATTCAATCAAATTTTAATTAAAAATTATTATATCAAAAAATCAAATAATTATTACATTATTAATTTTCAGCATTTTTTATATTATAGATGTTACTTTACCCATGTTATATATATTTTATTTTTTAAATGCTATATTTTTCCGCTGTGATGTCTTTCAAAAATATTTTTTACAATGTTATTTAAGAGATATATGACTATTTTTACATGTTTTTTTTCTTTTCTGTTAGAGAGGAATCTTACTATCAATATTTTACCCAATTTCTAACTAACAATCTCTCTGAAATTTGGCAGAGAGGCGTATTCCTGATGACAAAATAATTATTTATTATTATTTTGTTTCAAAATTTAAACTATCCTCCTATCTTTAAGTACTTTGTTGGTGTAGTGTCCATGGCGCTCGCCTAGTTATCTGGTGGTCGGTGTGTTTGAGCCCCATTCCAGGACACAAGCAAGTTAGTCCTGTTTTATAGCACAGGTATTTAGATTAGTTTGAAAATAGTTAGAATATTAATGCGATACGTATTTTGTGTTCGCTTCTCTATTAAAAAAAAGAAAGATTTTCTGTAGAAAATCTACACCTAACATCATGTATGCTATAAACAATATGGATTTCTTGAATAAAATAACACACTTATTTTAGACACACAGTTATTTTATTCGTTACACAGTTAATTTAAACGATTAAAATCGATTACCCTTCTACTTCCATCTTTTATATTAAAGAACTATGTTGTTGTCGGTGCAATGCATCCAGATTTCTAGAGGTAGCACCATTAGAATTGCTCGTTTTTGGTGGGTGTGTTTTAATCTAGACCTTCGTCTCTCGATTACATTTCTAAAGATTTTAAGAATGCGTCTTTCCATTGCTGATTTAATAAATTAAACGGAAATTATACATTAATTATAATTTTATTCTGAAAGCAGTATTTAATTAAAATATCCTTAGACTTCTCACCTTCAATGTACAACCGTTCTATATTTAGAGACCTTTGCATAATTTATAACTGCCATATAAGAGCATTTCATTATTTAATTCTAGTTTACTGAAAAAATCACTTTCATAAATATTGATTTATCGAATTATAAAAAGTAGAAGAACACTTCTACTCATCGTACAAAGACAAGACACCATAATTAAATAACTGAATAAAAAAAATTATCGTCCGAAAAAATATTATAATATTTTAGCATAATATTTATGAAAGTGTTATAAATTGGTCGCATTTGTTCCGCGCCTCCCCAATCGTTAGCTGCACATTTCCCAAATCGGCGCACGTTACCTCAAAGACGCGGAACCGCTGCCGACGGGCGCGGGGGAGGCGGGCGCGACAGGCCTACGCGGGGCTCGGAGACATCTTGAGCTATCAAATTCAAAAGCCATTTAGCGGGGCGCAGCGGGGGGCCCGCTCTTGTTTTGCATAATTTCGGTGGGGGCTCCGCTCCTTCTGGATTCCTGCGCCCGACCCCCGACACGTAAAGGTAACTTCTCACATGCTGCGTTCTTACATATTTCCCCGTCTTACACGCTGATAGGTAATTGTTTTCGGATGGTTACTCAAAGCTACCGAATCCGCTGTGCTTTTGTATCCGTCATCCGTATTCTGAACTAAGCAATATTGCTAACTCTGTATTTTGACAGTTGTTGTACAACATTGTGACGCCGTTTTTTTGACGTTTTATGTTTGACATTAATGAGTTCAATCAATTAGAAAGCTCATTTTTCGTAATTGTAAATAACTTAACGTTTGTTTACGTTTTAGAGTTTTCTGATTGATTGAATTCATTAATTTAAGACATGTTAAACTTAAAACATCGAAATTGGCGGCAGTACAATGTTATACATACCTGTCGAGATTGGAATAAAGATCTGACATCCCAATATTGCCATTTTCAGAATAGCACAGAAATTCAGTTTATTGTTTCTTGTAACTTCAATTAAATGTAAATTTCGAGAGCTTTCTCAGGTTTTAATAAACCGTTTTTAAAAAATGCTTAGCTAGTTTACAATGACTACTGAATGACGAAACTTCGGATGTTAAATGGTATTAGTTAGCTTGACATTACAGCATAAATGAATCATTAAATATAATAAGCAAAGCAAACTATTAAATTGAAAAATATAACTACCCCAGAACTGGAGGAACAGAAGTGAAATTGTGAAAATATTTTAATAACGTTTTAACTATTAACACTTTTGGAATGTTTTGAAGAAGAAGTAGATTAAATAAATGAAATAAAAATAATACAAAGCAAAAATAAAAATTAAAAAATACCACTTAGTAATACTACATTCGGGAGAACCCGTCAAAAATAAACAACTTATTTCCAATTCAAATTAAAAGTATAACAAATGGGGCGCCTTTATGAAACTTATTATATGTTAGATTAAAGAATTAGATAATAACACAATAAATAAATTAACTATACGTAATATATAAAAGGCAGGAACGATGAATGATTATTAATTTTTATATGTTACCCAAAACTACTTTCTTATTAACATTAAAAAAAAATTAAAATAATAGCCCACATCGATACAGGATTATTCTAGTGAGGGAGCAGTGATCACATTATTGTTTAAATATTATATGATATATATATATATATATCTTATATATATATATATATATATGTGTGTTTTACTATCATACTTATATAAGATGTAGATATATACTCGTAAAAATCACACATTTTTACATGTCTATATTTCTTCATAGCAAATATTGCAATATTATGTAACACTAATTGTTCATGATGGTTATAGAAATGCATTTAGTGCAGTTAATGCTCAAGTTATATGTTCTGATTTTGTAAGTGTCTGAATCTTATATTTAAAAAAAAATTCAATACACCTATTATTGTGTTATTTTAATTTTATAATTTTTCATTCATTCAAATATAGCTTTTATTTGCGGCACCATATAATTAGTGTTTTTCCATTTCTCATTCCACACTTTTATTTTAATTCGTGTATATAATTGAAATAAATATTTACACATGTGTTTTGATTCATAAAAAAAATATTTTTATGAAAAGAAACAAAAAATCTACTATTTATATTTTTTATACTTATTTCAATTTAAATTTAAAATTTATTTTTTAAACTCTCGTGAAAATAATGGGTATTTGGCAGCTTATTGAAGTCAAAAATATAAACCAATTCTTAAAAAATGTATGCATATTGAAATTTATCTTAGTTGTGCTCAGGGTTCGAGAATGTATATCCGCGGATATATATCATGATATATATCACGATATATATCACGATATTTATGGCATGATTTTTATTTTTGATATATATCCAAAAAACTTTCTGACGTCGTTAATAGATGGCGCTAGTTGTATTTTAAAAAGGGCTGTAGTTGTTTTTTTGATATACGCTATATAACGACACATTAAATTCGAATTTCGTATGGCAAAAAATATCTATATTTCTCACGATGAAACAAAAAAATAATAATAGCATCTATTAGCTTTTTTCAGTATGCAATTCATTTATTTTATAAATATTAATTCATGTACAAAATAAAAATAAAAATTTCCTTAGTATTTCGAGTTTATATCAATCGACGTGTGCAAAAAAGGAAAAAAAAGTTTGGATATATATCCAATTTTTAATGTACGTCGCATACATATCAAAAAATCCGATTTTTTGAGTTTTTAGTATAAAAATCGGATTTTTTCGAACCCTGGTTGTGCTGTTGAAAAATATGATGACCTCAATATGCACAACAAATATCTCTATAGTAACAATGTACGTGATAGTATACGTTTTCTATCGTTGAAATTTAAACAATTCACTGAGAATATAACCTATTTATCATATTAAGCACACTCCACGTTGTATTTATGTAATATAATCTGCTCTAATAACAAAGTAATGCGGCAACTTATTGATGTTGCGGGAGGCTGCAAACTATTGAGAGCAACTACTCCTGTATTGTCTCTTAAAGAGCTATTAAATGTCGTACATCTCTTATCATCTTGAGACAGCTACCAGACGAAACATCCACCTTCCGCACACAATGCCTGCTGAAGCGGTTGCGTGTGCACTAATAGTTTTAAGTGCCCCACAATTCTGCTCTCAGCACTTGGAATTATCAAATCAACTATTCCGCAAATGGCAAATCTCACTACCGTTGCTTTGAAACCGTTTCCTATGAAAATTGCAGTGTGGTATCAATTGGAATATTAAATGAACGTCGTATGTCATTTAGAGGTTAGTTTTTTTTATTAAATAATTTGAGATGTGTAGATCACATCAATATTCTTACTTTTTTTTCAAACTAAGATAAACGCTTATGCCAGGACTAGCTTACTAATCTCCTGGAACGATGCTCGAACATCCGAGAATTGGATACTAGGCGAGCGTTTTAATTACTAAACCAATTAGTACCTTTTAATTCGAGCTTTGAATATTTTCTGCACGAGTTGTATGAGTATGGAAAACTATATCTAAAGTGACACAATTCCTAGGAATATATCCCATAATTAGTGCTATTCTTATCGTAACGTTTTTATGCAATTGAAATTCAATATGGATCCTCCAATATATGTGTCTCTAATAATAAACTAATGGGATAATAATTTATATATGTTTATAAGTGGCACGCAGTCAGTACTTCGTAAAATGATGTATTATTTTTAAAAATAATCTTAATCAACCATGTCTCGTAATATCCCAATCACAATCGTTATCATATTATTCAGATATAAATATTTCGCTTTTCATCCCAAAACTCATGTTTATCATAGAACTTACGCTTCATATTTACTGACTTATTACTGACATATTACTGACGCTTGATATTCATTATTTCGATTAAAAAATTGGAAATCATTTAATAATAAAAGAAACATTGATAAAATCAGATTGACGGAACTTTATTTTGCTCTCCTGTAAAGTTCTTTACCCTCGATATATATTTAAATTTTGCCGGCATTTTAATTATCGATTTTGAAATGGTGTTTACATATCATTAATTTATTTGATAGTTACCTTCTACGTGGTGTAATATTTTAATTTTAATATATATAATATTTTAAATAACTTCTATAACAAGCACACAATTATTTAGAGATATTATTGTTTCACTACTAGTGTAGGCTACTAAATAAATCATCACATGAGTGTATTTAATTTTCGATATCATTTGCATGTGTCTATGGAATGTCCTGTTTTTCCAAAAACCATTAGTGAAACAATAATATTTTAGTTTTGCCTAATATCTCTGTTCCACTACACCCATCAATTGAATTACCCAATCAAAATCTTTAAATTGCAAAATTTCAATCCAACAATCTAAACAATATCTTATTTTTTTTTACATTTTCTCAGTCACGTACTTGCAGGCGTGTTCAAAATGATTTAAATGAAAAAGGAATAGAAGACAAATTGATACACCATCATTCTTCATTCAGGGAGAAGAAGCAGATCTTCCCCCAGCTTCCACATATTGATATTAACCCCGCCTTTATTCCGAACACGTATGCGATAAAACATCCTGATTTTCATTTCCCTTTCATCCTAAAAAAAAGTACCACGTTTTTCGTCAAAAAACTGGATAAAATATTATAAATGAATTTTAAACAATATCTTTTTGATTACATTTAGATTTTTTACCAACTTAACTGATTTTGACTTGAATCAATTTATACTTGACAATATTTCAACTGAACATACAAAAATAAAATTGATCATATTTTTGTCCCTTTTATATTTTGTTAATCACAAATGAAATTCGTGAAATCTTTGTAATATTTTAATGCTTTTTGGTACACTGATTTATGGAATACTTTTCTAAAATAATTATTACACCTTTCGTTTTGATAACAAGGATGAAAATGTTCAAATAAAAAATAATTAATATTACTTTCTTTGTCTATCAAGAATATGATTTAAATTATTTTTAATGACATATCACTATTGATTATTGGATAAGTTGTTGTACGCACATTCTATTCAATCTATTTACAGGACGTATTAACGTATGTAAGAAAAATAGAAGCATACCCTCTCAACCCTGGAGTGACGTAGGGCTATTCATCACTTACGGGTAGTATTCTCCAGCGATTTCCACCAAGAAAATATAAAAATTATTTTTCTCTTCAGAAATCAATATTCTTTGCATTTTCATAACTGAAACATTTACACACAAAGAATTATTTATATAAAATTTATTTATATATTTTATGCAACTATATAGATACCAGTCGCAGACATAAAAATAATTAATAACGAGCCTCTCGCTGATTTGACATGTAACGGCTCGTCATCATTAGTGTTGTTGTTATAATTCCAGCCTAATTCCATCGAGTTACAGACAGGCATTCGAAATTAGGACGTGATATTTTCCAATTTTTTGCATATATCAAAATTAGAAATGTGACTGATATATACCTACATATAGAAAAATATATATTTATATCAGAAAAATATATATTTATATTGTAACATATTTTATAATAGGAAAACTGCACACAGTATGAAATATGTACAAAGAGGAACTACACTAGTTCTTTAGGAGAAGGGAATGGCTTACAGCGGAATAGTCCCCGATCGGGCTTTGTCTAATATACATGTGTACAGCAGTTTAAGAATTTATTCTTGCATCTTCAGGTTTTCTTGGATATTTTGCCGTGTTTCTTTCCAATCTAATATTTGAATACCATTACAGGGTCCATCATCAGCGCTGATATGTTGTTATGACTTAAGTAAAATTGTGAATAAGTATTGGCTAGCAATACCGTGTTGAAAGCAGGATTTCTCTGTGTTTATGTGTTATGTGGCAATACCGTTTCGGAGACATGTATTATCACAAGCTGTCTTGCATATGTTTCATATATTGTTGCATCGCTATCTTTGCGAAATGTGCATTGAGATTTTTTTTCAAAGCGATGGATGTACCATGATGTTTTTGATTTGGGACGGGCATCTCTATTAATATTCACCAAGTGCTTATAAATCTATAAGCATCCGATAATAAAGCGCAACTTGTTTATTTATAATTGCGATTAATTAATTAAGACCATATATTTTTAACACACTGCCGTCAGGCACTTTTGCAAGCTAATCTAACGCTTGCACAGCGGGTAAAAAACCAAAATTTTCCAAAAAAATACTTTTGTAAATTTGCCATAAATAAAATTTTCTTGTATATTGGGCGTCTTCGCTCAATATCAATCCATACCATGAAAAACAATAATTATAGTCAAAAATACCTAATAGTGGACCCATAAATGTCGCATTTCAACTGGAGTTTTTCGATTTCCTAAATGTAAACCTTTTACCTACCATACCTAAGGTTTTTTTTTCAAATTTTTAGATTGATGATTTTTGCATGGATACAATTCTAGTGCAATGGGGCGCTGACAAAACGTTATAATAAAATACTTGATTGATTTAATTACTTTATTATATTAATTTGACATTTGCATGAAATATGATAACTTAAGGGACTGATCGAGTTTTATTATTTTTTTTGGAATTAACAAACTAACAGTTTACGTGATAGATATTAATACCCGTCCCGCACTTAGACGCCAGTCGAGAGAACGGGTATTAGTCATTAATTAATTATTAACCCTTCCCGCACAAGATGTGTTTTAAGCATATTGAAATTGACCATTTCATTATAAGCTCGCAGTTTTTTTATACAAGGCGATCGTATTGACACCAGACGTAGTGCCGAATAGTGGATAAGGAATTTACATTTGTTCACATCTATTTACTCTGGTCTAGGTAGGTAATTAGTTCTTTTATGTATACGTCTTTCGTACCCATCTTTTTTTATCTATTTATTTATTTAATTTATTAATAATAAACGTCCTAGTGGGCTTTTACAGTATAAGAATATTAAAAGGATTTTTATTTACCTAACATAAAACACGTTTTACAGTAAATAATTAAAAATAATAATATAAATAGTTTTAATCTGTTCATTAAGAATCATTTGTACTTTTAAAAAATAAAAAATAATTTTCTAAAATTTAATATAAAATTTAAATTAGGCACTATTCCACAAAATAAATCACTAAACATTTCCAAACCACTATAGATTCACCACACATCTTTAATATTGTATGTAAATTTTCAAAAATATTTTTTCAATTTTGTCTGGTTAGATCGCTTAAAAGATGTAAAATGCCGAGATATTTCCTCCCAAGCTTGACCGTGGATTCCCCAGCATCTCGCAGTAAATAATATTTATTGAAGCCTCGGTATATTTCCCTCACAATATTTTTCACCATTAATCACACTTCTCTCCTGACTTCATTTTGGGAGGCTGCCTCGTATATGCAAGAGATACGCAGTCTTCGTTTAGATATTACATTGGATGGAAAACTTAATGAAAATATGCAAGGGTATATATTCTGCATAAATATTCAGGTTGGAGATTTATTTTTGAAAAAAAAAACAGGCGTACAAAGGTTTTCACTTCTCATTTTGGATATGCAATAATTTCGGAGGTAATAATCGATCTTTTTAAATACAGATTACATCATCGGAGGAACTTTTTTTTCCTTTTTACGACCACAATTTCTCCGCAAATTAGGTGAAATTAAAGATTTTTTAAATATTATAATTAAAATGGTACTTTCCTAATGCAATAATCATTCCCATTAACCGACTCAGCAATTATTAATTTTTTAAAATGCATTATTTATTTATGTAAAAAACATGTGTTGCCTTTCCAATCAATTACAAGGATTTCAATCCTGATAAACATACCTACGAGATTTACTTTACGAGATTTTGAAACAAAAGTCAGAAGCACACCAGAATTTTCCGGGAACACTTTTGACTATGTTAAATGCAATAAAACATATCAAATGATGTCAACACATGATATTATTATATCATCATCATCATTTTTCTTCGTTTCCATAAGAGGATCAGGAACACATCGACTCGACAAGACACACATCTTCCTCTATTAACCAGTCAAAGCCCAGACTGTAATCATACATCGTCTATTATATAATAATGTGCGGTTCCAGAATAGGGCTCCTCAGCCATGCTCAGATGCATAATTTATAGCATAGCAGACCTCATCCTCGCAACGAGGGACTGCCGAAGAAGAATATTATTATGAATATTTTTATATAACAGATATTTCATTGAATAGCCCAAGAGGATTGTAATTAAATTATTTTATTTTATTAATTGTAAAATAGCACGTTTTAATTTAATATTAACAGTCTAGAAGTATTATCATGTTTTTGATATAAAAATATCAATTATGCAAAAATTTGTTCAGAAATATGTATACGAAATTCCCGTTTGGCATTCGATTTTTTTCACTACGCAGTAACAAACATCAGAAACCACAATAATGTACTACAGCAAATCGACCGTGTTTTTTTATATTGCGAACCTCATCATGTACGCATTTTATTTTTCAAAAACATCGAGCGTTTTTAGCTTCCAATATACAGTCCCTCTAAAGCGATTTTGAGTTGGGCCCTCCCTGTGTGAAAAACGGCTCCGACAGGCGGCGGGCGCGGAGGGCGCGAATCGTAAATCCCGACATTTTACTGCCGATTCATAAAATTCATTCGGCGGGCCCCGCTCTGGATATTCGGGGGAAAGGGCGGAAGGAGCCTTCTGAATTTCATGTCTTCATGTTATGAAAACTGAGCAGGTTCTCACCGGGGCGCGCAGGATGCCCAAGGGCACTTACCCTTCGCGATATTGGCACATATCGTTTTTATTTATTTCCATAGCAACAGACTAATAAATTTATTTGTTTATAAATATTTTCAGGAGACGAAATTAAATATTATTTGTAAACTAAACTTTTATTTATCACACGAAGCCTGACATGAACTTAACTGAAGCGCTATTCTGTAATTCTGGCTGATTCAATCAAAACATTTCTCTGAAATATTTCACTTGTCTCTGATTTACTGATGCACGTCTCTGTTTGTATCGCTCAGATTCACACTAAGAAATTTCGCACAATTTCGAAATCGCCCACTGTCTGTTTCACTTTCTATGGCTCAGCTTCTGTGGTGTCGCTAACGTCAAAATTTGACTGGAATTCGCATCTATTGCTGCGCAATATACAAGATTCTGAGGCTACTTCTGCGAATGTAGTCATGTTATCTTTTTTTGTTTATTCAAAAATATTTGCGGATCCTCGTGTTTTTGTTACTAGCATCCTTTTGTTACTAGCATCCACAATATTGAAACAAAATAGATTAATTAATTAAATATAATACGTACGGAAAAATCTATCTTCCAAAAATTATTTTTTTACCACCGGGATACGAACCCAGAACTTTTGCCATCCAAGGAATAGCAATTTCTATTTGCGCCGTGTTAATCTTTAATGATTACAAAAAAATTTGACCTTAAATAATATGCACGAATTTTTAATTTTTCCTTTGTCTATAATACATTTTCAAAATGTCATGTTGTCTTCAGCGCAATGCGATCTTAGTTATTCTTCCATTTGTCTCTGATCTCTCTTGCCGAAGTTTCGGGTGCGTGTATGTGTGCTTCATCAAAGGCTGATATCGCTGAAGCATTAAAACGTCGGACAGGAAGGTCGAAGATACACAGCATATAATAAATATTACGAATGAACATAATAAATAAAATCTATTATATTATTTGGTCTTATTAACAATAAGCATATTAACGCATCCACAGTATACTACAGCAATGTCATTACAATTCCTCAAACATTAATAATACTTCCCTACATAATATTACAAAAAAAATCAATTACGTGGTCATACTATAAGCATATCAATGCGTCCTTAGCATACTACTATATTGTTATTTCAATTCCTGTTAAATAAAAAATAAATATAATAGCAAGTCATATAAAGGTAATGTTTAAAAGATTGTTACAAAAAAAACTTATAATACAATGTGGAAACTTATCGCCTCTTTAAAGCTGCATATGAAAGCATGATCAGGAATGCATTGTATGCAAGGGTTTATACAGGACGGTGATAATAATGATATATAGATAATATTTAGTTTGTAAACTTTGGACTCATGCGCGTATCTATTATTGTCATTAATTTGATTTTTCATTTTCAAATTTAATTACCTCATTTATTTAGTTATATAAATTATTTCGTTCAAAGATTACTTACTCTATAATACTAAGCTATTACATGATCTAACTTAAATATATTAGGAAAGAAAACACTACAACGAGAACTATCTGAATACGTAAAATGTTTGCCAAACTTCAACAATCATATACTTTCTCTTTAATGACTTTTCGATACTGTCTTCTTAACATTTGAACAAACAGTCGTAAAATTTCAGCACGTGAATAAAACACATTAAAAAACATAATTCCCTCTTCAACAATCAATTTCGCATACATGAGACTCCCATAACGCCAAGAGTCAATAGATGGAAGATGACACTAGTCCTTCGCACTCCAACCCTTATGAGGGGGGTATCGTTTGGTTTACAGCCACATTTTACAGCTTTTATGCATATTTAATGGCACCCCTATCATCTTTACAACATGCAATAGACGTATTCGCACATACTCTTGCCACGATCGGTTAGTTCCGCGGCGCAGGATTTCTTAACGGCACAGTTGTGACCGAACTTTGAATACCATAAAATAATTGTAAGAAATTTTACACACATTTTTTCGTAATATGAATAACACGTTTCACCAACCCAAATAAATTACAGAAATATATAAATTTTTGATATGTGGTGCAAAACATTAAGATCGGACATTTTAATAATTTTTTCGAAACCGGTAGGTTTTTAATAATATACTCGTGGTGGTTAAATACAATGTATTTATATTTTTACATATAAAAATTTTATTTAAAATATAAACTGGTATATAATTTTTTTTTTAAATTTGGTGTATATGTTAAATAATTCGGAAAAATATCTTATATATATATACATTAAATATTGCTTAACACTCCACTTTAAATATAAAGGTATCATACCAAAGACGATTTCTATGTACATGGTACTATGTTATGGGAATAACTAATTTTGCGGCTATAGCAGGGTACTTTCAAATATTTCAAAGAAGACAGATAATGAACATGTATGTACAACTTTCATGGGAAGAACCATAGATGTCTCTTGAATAGTCAAATCGAATATATGAAAGAAACTGATTTCGAACATATATACAACATTCAAAAATTTTATTATGTTTGGATATTCTTACCGTGGAATTGGTGAACATTGCATTGTGTAAATTGATCACTTAAGCCAGCTAAAAAGATACCAATACATGTTTCCCATATAAATAGATTCATCTCTATGAGACTTCTTTATTTCATTTGATTTAATGATTATACCTCTGCGGACAAACTGTAATTTGTTCCTGTTCTTAGAAAAATCCTGTAATTGTGTTCCTGTTCCTATAACATATTTGAAAAAATTATTTAAATAATACTATTGAGTTAATACTCAAATAAATAAATATAGTTATTTTACAGTGATAAGTACGCTTAAATAATTATCATATAAATAAATTAGATATTTTCACGTTATTAAAAATATTTTGTTTCAATTTTATGAAAATGTTTATTAACCTTAATCTTTGGATTGTTACAGATTGACGGTCATTTTGGTAAAAAGTATACAAATACCTCTTTACTTTTGGAAAACAGAAAACAAGGGTAAGTTCACCACATTAAATTATTAAAAGCTTTTATTTAATGAGTGCTAATTATAAGTATCACTAACTATAAATTTAATTAATTTCCCTAAAATATATTAATATTTCATGTTATTAATTTTCAACAAAATGTTTATAAATAGTTACCAATGATGTTTTTGTTGTCAATAATTGTTTAATTTTTATATACTATTAACCTTTCGCATTTTTAGGTGTAAAGAAAAAATTTTATATTATGATAAATAACATATCTAACGAATTTTGTTACACATGCTATAGAAATAAATGTATATAATACAATCTAAGACGATATTTTTTCTCTATCATATCGATTTTTGTTATCAATATTTCATGTTTTTAATTTTTAACAAAATGTTTATAAATAGTTACCAATTATTTGTTGCCAATAATTGTTTAATTATTTATGTACTATTAACCTTTTGCATTTTCAGGTGTAAAGAAAATTTAAAATATTATTAAAAAATGAGGGTAAACAACATTGTTTTATTCCACTATATTTATAATAAATATAGTGGAATAAAACAATGTTGTTTACCCTCATTTTTTAAAAATATTAAAAATGAATTTCCACAAGGTTACAAACAAAAAACTTGAACATTTAAAATATTATAATAAATAACATAGCTAACGAAGTTTGCTATCTATTCAAAGAAGTATACGTATATAATAATATAAACTAAGACGATATTTTTTCTCTCATTTGACAGTAAAAAATACAAATTAAACAATTCATATGCAGGACTCTTGTCTTGGGCCGTAAATTAGAAGGAATTCCATTGAAATTTTAAGTAATATTACTCGAGGAACCTATAAACCTTAAGTACACCTAAGTACCGCAACTCTCGTCACCCCCCTCCCCCTGCAGACTCCCTTCCGAGTTACAGGCGTCGTTCAAAAGGCAATGTATATTTATTTTTCATGCTGCAATTTGACGGCTTCCCACCAAGGTACTCGACTAATTTCCCTTCCTACCCTCAAGAAGGAAATTTTCATTTTTATCGGCGTTTTTGGGAAAATTCACCTGGTCGCAGAAAGTTCGTGTTGAAGATTTTGAGACTCGATGCATAAAATGCAGGCGACTCCCCCTCAAAAATAATTTGTCTGGCTTTTATAAATTTGAATAATTTTACTAATCAAAGAACAAGAGATTCAAAATACCATTATTAATATTATACTTTGTAGATTGACATTTTAAAAAATTAATTTTATTATTTGTTTTAATCTACTTATATTCGTTAATTACACCTACATGTTTCGGAAAAACCTTTCCATCATCAGGTGTTTTATAAATGTCAAAATATCAAAATGAATGATGTATTTTGTTTTTCTAGATTACTTGAAAAGTTTTTTTTAAATATTATTGTTCATATTCTTGATTACACAAAATTATTGGAAAATTTTTTAGAATTGGACTAGTAGTTAAATTTAATTGATTATTAATAATATTTTGTTTACTTTTACATGCTTTACTAATTTATAATGATTTTTAATTATTCAGTATCAGACGAAAATTATTTATGTGTAAAATAGAATGTCCTAAATTTTTATCAAAACCGTGATCATTCTCTAATAAGTGATTTGAAAATTCAGAAAAACCATGATTATTCAGACATCTCAAATGCTCTTTAACTCTAACATTAAAATTTCGGCCGGTTTTTTTAATATAATATTTAAACATATTTTTTTAAATAATTTAGAAAACCAAACAATATTTATTAATAATTCATTTTGATATTTTGACATTTATAAGACACCCTGACGATGGAAAGGTTTTTCGGTAACATGCAGGTGCAATTAATGATGGTAATGGTGTAATGTAGACTAAAACAAATAATAAAATTATTTTTTTAATAATATACTAGCTCTTCGTACCCAGCGTTTGTGTTTGTGGGGAGAAACAATTATTCCATTTTTCTGAAAAGCCTTTAATAAAAACAATGTTTCCATTTGATCTAGGCTGGGATGGATGGAATTTCCAGGAGAGAAATGTGGCCTTTGTTTTCCGCTGGGTCCTCAGGAATATGTATGCAATATTTGGATCAGATCCGTCAAACGGTTCAGATTTTCATGAAAAATATATTTCTTGTGGGGAAGGGGTAAAGGGGGAAGGGGTAAAGGGGGAAGGGGTAAAGGGGTAAAGGGGGAAGGGGGAAATTTCACCTATGTTACCTACCGAAAAAACAAATTTACAAAATTTGGATCAGATCATCAAATGGTGTATATATGTATGAAAAATACATCGCGGGAAGGGGGTGGGGTAAATGGGGAGGGGGAAAATTTCACTTACTTTACCACCCGGGTCTTAAAATATAAGTTTGTAACATTTAGGTCAGATCGGTCGAACGGTACAGATTTGCATGGAACATCTCACGGGGAGGGGTGGAGGAAAGATGGTGGGAGAAAGGGGGAGGGGGAAAATGTTGCTTTTGTTACCCGCCGAGTCCTAAAGATTGAGTATGAAAAATTTGGGTCAGATCTGTCAAACGGTACAGATTTGCATGAAAAATATATCGTTGGGGGGGTGAGGTTAAGAGAGAGAAGAAAATGTCAGTTATGTTACCCGCGGGTCCCAAAGAATAATAATGCCAAATTTTAGTCAGATCGATCGAACGGTACCTACAGATTTGCATGGAAAATATATCATTCAAATATATCGAATTTTTCATTTACTAATATGCTATTGCTGACAAACATATTTTCAGTTGAAAGTTACACTACATTTTCTCCATATATTAATTATATTTAATGAATAACATTAAAACACTTCATTCATGTTAGTTCAACGTTATTAAAAATGAAAAAAAAAATTAATCTGTGTTTATTATGTCACTTAAGAGAGAAAATATAATTTATATACACATATAAAATAAATTATTAATTTTAAAAAAACATTTTTCTTGTTGTGCTTATTCTGATGATAGTTCTACGATATACGTATATATTTTTGTTTATATTATTGTCTTAGTTCATATTACAGACAGGGTGAAACTAATATTACGTGGTTATTTATTGTTTACTTATTATTATATTTTTACAGTAGACATAACATTTTTAAAACTTCATTCTTCAAAAAAAATTCATTCTTCCTTTATTATTAAAAACTTTATATGATTATTTTCTCATATATGTTAATCTTATTCTATTTTATTTCTGGTTTCATACTTCTGTACGCTATCTACCAGCATGAAAGCTTCCTGGATTTCCTTATAAAAGTTATATTTCTTTGATAGACATATTTTTCGTTTTATCAAAGTAATTCATCTTATTTTTTATAAAATATTCGTTATATTACAAAACATGTATGTATCCTATATGCGATCTTGTATAAAACAATTTCATATTTCTTTTGCAGGAACCATCTAAATTTAATCGCTTATATTTTATTATTTAACATGTTAAAAGAGTTTCAATTACCTACAATATTTGTATTAATTTTGAACGATTATATTAATTTTAATATATTATTTGTTCAATGTTCATTATTTTTCAGCATGCAAAGTGGCTCTCCAGAACCCACATCTCGAGCTTCAACTCCTCAGTCCAGTTTCTCTTACGAAGAGTCTAACAGATCTCCTCCTTCTCTGTCAGTGCGACTAAATAGTCCGGGAGAACAGGAAACTTCTGGAGGTAAACAGATTGTTGAGTACAAAGTAAAATTTTACCCATGTACCATTGATAAAATCCTATTATACTAAACTCTTTCTTTTCAATAATGTCAAATTATTGGCGTGTGCCTAAGCGTAGCTCTTGTAAGCTGCGATGTAAATTACGTATGTGATCTTTGATTTTTCAAATCTGTATATCCATTTTTAATGTTTTTTGATATTATTAACTGATATGGCAGTTACTTTGTGGTGCAACATGAATATATCTTATTACCCCGGAGTTTGTGGATTCGATTGAATGAGAAATTGTCCATCATTATAATTAATGGTTGGGCAATGTTAAACAACTTGCCCAATACATTCTTGAAATTTTAACGTGGGATTATTTGTAAGAATTGAAAAATGGTCATCGGAAAGAAATTCATTGACTTTATCTAAATATCCGGATTTGTGAAGGATTACTATACTGTTTCTTTTATCCGATTTGGTTAATATTAAATCTTCAGGTTAGTATTTAACGTATTCTTGATGATTGTTTGTTCATATTTGAATACACATTTTTCTTCCCTGATGTTCACTTTTTGTAACACTTCAGCACATGTGTATTTTAAAGATGGCGTTTCCTTCTTCTAAGCTGCGTCGGTTTCCACTGCTAGTTGTAATACCGATTTTTCTCTATTACATTTTATGCTGTATTTGCTCCTTTTTTAGAAATTTCATTTCATCTACGGAGAATTTATGTTAAGATATATTTGAAATACATTCACTAAATTTATGATCTACATGAGGCTGCGTTTGATCCCGTGGAGACGACACAAAAAATCATTTCAACTGCTCCGCGACCCGTTACTCTACTGATAAATAAAATGACATAATTTCTGTATTTAGGTTAGTTATAAATTACACCTGATGATGAGACCGACTGTTCCTCTCGAAACTATATTAATGATAATTTTAACTCAACGTGTGTACATTACAAAGCTAAATGTTTTTCATGTTTATCACCTTGGAATATATACCGTTGTCGACTTAAGAAAGGGTTCTATCATCATCACTCAAAACTTTTATGTTTTAGGATCTTTCATTATCGTATCAGAAAAGATTCTTCAACAAACCAAATATTCTTCCACACTATGTACCTATATTATTAAACAATCGAATGGAATTTTTTATATTTTTTAAATTTTGAACGTTTTATCTGATATTTCCTTCAATTTAGCAAACTTGTTGACGATAAGCTAGAGAGATTAGCTCGGAGCACTGATTTCACTGCACCCTTATCCCATAACCTCTATTTACAGTAAGGGTGGCCACTCAACGCACCCCAAGAGAATATTGATTAAAAACAAGTTTAACTGGACTTGAGCAAAGCATGTGCTCAGCTGATAAGGAAGATGCCTTCTATAGGAAGCGGCAGAATTTGCAGCGAATGGCACAGATAAACTTTTAAAATGACTTTGGAAGCTTTTGAGCTTTTAATCGGTTAAGTTGTTCAGACAGACAGTTCGGGCACAATCCTCGAAGTGCGGCGGCCCACAAACTTTGTTTTACAGGACTTTTCTTCTTGTTTCAAGGTTGACTCTTAAAACAAACCGAGTTCATGAACTCCGCCAACAATTTACAAATTCCTTTATAACAACTAACTACTTTTAATAGTGAAAGTTGAACTTGGGTTTATAGATCTTAATCAAATTCGCGTCGGGAGTTTTTCTTGGAAAGTTTCACCATTATGGGGAGCGCTGCAGCGCCCGCTCTGCCCAACTTCTGCCAGACTATAAACAATTGGAAGTTGTTTCCCAAATTTTGGTAACTTACGGACTATCGATCCGAGTTTTTAGGGTTTCAAGGCCACAGCTGTTGGATGAATACATTTGTAGTGGGATTTTGCATATTTAGGCGGGAAACTTTGTCAATGCATTGTTTGAACTTTTGATGACGCAACTTCCTCAGTCGGTTAACTTTATCAAGGTTCTCGGTGCGAGCGGTACAGCCGCGTGCGTGTTTAACGCAGGCGAGGCTTTTTGCTTTTCATCCAACAAACACGCATTATATCGTCAATTTATTTATACTCACAGTGGACCACGATTGTTCTTAATTTTAATTACGGAATTCTTCGCCCCCCTCACTTTTAATTGTGAACGCCACCACCTGGATCGGATGTGACATCTTGCGGGGGCCTCTTTCCTCCCTTTCTCACCGCCGGTGATTTAATCCACCCTCCGCAGCCCCGCACCGAAGGCTAATGCCAATGGACAGATTGTCAAAAGCGTCACTACCTCCAAGTGACGTTTGTCCCCGCGATGTGATTGTGACAGCCTTTTATTTCATCAGCCCCACAAATTGACACAAACGAACCACTAATGAAAACTGATTCATTTTGTGTGTTTTTGATACAATATTTCAGGTTTTGAATACTTGGTTGCATCAAGTTTAACAATGGACCCTTTGAACGAAAATTACTATGAGTACATTTTTTGTATCTGGAAAACATACCGTTATTTGCAGTAATTTATTTAGAGTTTTTAATAACATTAATTTATAAGCTATCCAAAAAAGAGTTTTACTAGTTTTTTTGAGGTTTTTCAATTCCTAACAAAAGATATCCTTTGCTTAAATGACAGCTTAATAATCATTTTATTCTGTTATGTGTTACTTCAACGTACAAGTATTAAATTTAGGATCACCAAATATCGCTTATCTTATGTGACGCTACGTTGTTTTCCGCATAAATCTCTCAAAGAAACAAAAAAAATACTAACAAATCTGTTTCCATACTTCCCTTACAGACACGACCACTGCCCTTTCAATTTCAGTAAGTGACATTGATAGCTTCCTGCTGAACGGATGTGCCAAAAAGTATAACGCAAATTGAAAGTGTTTTTTGCGATCGCTTTTTCCTTTTTTTGATATTTTGTTTCCAGTCTTTTTGGTCCTGTCGATTTGATTTACCCCCCAGGACAGTAGTGTGATACGTAACTTTTATCATGGTCATAAATCTAATCAACTTTGTTTAAAACGCTCTTATATTGCGTTCATTTTCTTTAGAAAAATTTCAATTCAATTTTCCGCACACAATATTTAAAAGTGTTTTAAATTTCAATTACAGAATTCAGTCTTAAAATATTCTAGATTTGTATTATATAATCTTGATTTTCAACGACGATAAATATCGTATTTACATATAAATAATAAATCCGTAAGTAATTAACTTCTCCTTCCCATTTTGCTTAGGTATGTTTGTGGACATTGAAAATACTTAAACTTATGACTTCCGAAATGGACATTACTGTTTCAATCTTTAGTTTTGTAGTGATGTTTTCATCCCCTCATTGGTAAGAATCTTTCCAATTGAATTATAAATTGTATTTTTGTGTCAATAAGGTAAAAAAATACACTTAGATTATCGTTATTTGTTTGCAATGATTCAAACCAACACAAAAATATAACATTGAAGAAATTGTACCGCCTATAATGTACTTCACGACATAAATCACAGAACGACCTCCACGGAAGCAATTCGCCGCTTTTTCACGATATTCAGTGCGCGGATCCACAAATCATTCCTGCGTCGATGCGGCCTGTTACGCCGGCCGTCCGCTACAGCAGCACCGTACAGCCCCACGGTCGCTACGGCTCAAATCCCGAGCTCTACGTCGTAGACCCCCGTTCGTTTTCTTTCGAACGCACCCGGCGCGATGAAATATTTCAAGTGCTGTTACTTTTGCTTTATGGGTTTATTTGAAGCCAGGGATTTAATTGAAACGCGATTATACGTACCCAATTAAATTATTTATTCACAATGTTTATAAATATTTTTGACGCGAATGTTACGGTAGATGTTTTCAACTGTGTCTGAATTTTTGCAGACTCGCACATTATGTTTGTTTTTGATTTGAATGAATATTTTTTCTTGGAAAAATATAATAGCGATATTCTCAGTATTTATACATTATTTTTTTAATTTGCGGGAGCTTTCAAATAGTAGCAATTTAACACGGTACTATTATTGGTCTTGTTTTATTATTGGTTAAATGGGTTATAAAGAAAATGGTGATGTATGATAAAGTGTGTCGTACTTTCCATTGTTATCCGCGGTTCAAATCTAATTGCGAATAGCTCCTTTAGGAATTTTCCTTTTACGGAAAACGTCCGAACGGCGCTGGCGTCGGTTCCCCTCCACTTCGGGGCGGACTGTTGCGCGCGCAGACCCCGCCCCTGGGGGGGGTGCGGCGGCCGCGGGGTGGGGGTCGTTCCCTGAGCCGCCCTCACTCTGCCCGCGTCTCCGAACGCACCGGGACGTCTTCGGGAGAGCTCCGTAACAAATTTCCCTCAGCGCTGCGCGTAAAAGTTTTCAGGCCCCGTCACCCACTTTTGACAAAGTTTGAAACTCCGCGGCCGATCGATACCGTTACGTATTGGCGTGGTGCTTTTTGGCGAACTATATCTACTGGACATAAACATTCCAGCTTTTTGGACTTTTTGTGGACGTCGTTAAAAAATGTTTCTGTAAAGTGTTGCGTATTTAGAAACTGGTCAAAAATCAGTGCTTCGTTTTTTATCGTCCGCGAGAAAAGCTTACAAATATCAGCAATGGCTTCTTTTTTTCTTACCTGCTTGCAAAATATGTAGGTTTTTTTTCGAGATCTTCGAGCGCCCGTCGTAAAATTAATTCTTCGAGTGATGAGAAAATCGAAAAACATTTTCCCCGTTTCTCTACGAGTTTTATAATTCAACTGTGTAACGTGAACTGAACTGAGTTTTTAAGTGAACGATGGACACACCAACTTCGGTTTCTTGGGCTAAGATCGGGACCACGCATTTGGAGTGATATGTCGGCCATGGTCAGGCCTTTGTGGTGAGTTATTTTTCTTAGTGTTTTAAATGCATCCTGTGTTTTTTATAATATTTTTAATTACATTGTTATTTTTTATTCTTTATTTTAATTAGTACTGTATATTTTCTAGAAACGTATTTAATATTTTCATTTCATAAATCCATAAAAATTATTTTTTAAACCAGTGATAATCAAGTTGTAAAATCGTTAATGTTCTAATAACTCTTCCCACTATTTATTTATTTTATAATTATATTTTTCAGATATACGACAAAAATATTTTTAAAATTAATTTTAAAAAATCTTTTTAAATAAAAGTCGCATAAAGTTATTACTGATATGAATATGATGTAATTAATTTCAAAAGGTTTTTAGTTATCAATATTAAAATACACTAAAGCTCTTTCACCAAATTAACCCGGCATTTACTGTCGAAGTCAAAACAGCTTAATTACTCTACTTAGTGTAGGAACACGAATAGAACCAACGTAAATGGATCTCAATCTCGTTAAACCTGCCGTTACTAAGCCAGTGATCGCAATGTCAACCGAAGCGATCTAGTCGTTGTGAAATGTAAGTAACTGAATAATCTAATATTACACGGAACAGCCTCAACCCCTACATGAATATGGTATGAACGGAAGTCTACGTAAAATACAACCCTCGATTTTGTGAATGAAACCCTCCCTTACCTGTCTCCACCGCAAAGTGGATTTAATTTAGTTAGTATCATGGTGAAAATCTGAATCACTCTACAACCTTGCATATACATATTTGTTTTATTATCGGCATTTTATATGCACCGTAATTAATAATTGTATTCTGTATTATTTTTCTTTTTCAATTATTAATAATTCTGTTTATGTCTATCAAATTGTACCAGGTAAATTTATCTAATACGTAATATTTCATTACTTATTTCAAAAAGTTGATTCACATAATAATGTTTTCGGTGAAATATTGAATTATCACGACTTGGCTCTTATTTTAGTTACCTACATATTAAACATCTAAATTTTAGTTATAAGTTTATTTTTATACATAAATTTTTTAAAAACTTAAAAATGACATTTTTAATTAGTATCAGCGACGCACATTTATTACCTACCTATTACTAGATATATTTCGATTTTCTCTCTGAATCAATTTTCTGTATTTCCACCATTTATTATTAATCAATTATAAATACTTATAGGTATTTGATTTTTGAAAAAAATTTGGGTTATGTTAATTTTAATTATTGGGCATTAAACTGAATTTTTTGATTTACACGTAGGTACGTTCATTATTTTTAATGAAAGTACATATCTTATTCCATAAACAGTATCTTGACGAGTTAATGTTTGAATATAACTTATATCGTTATCAAATCATATTTATGCAGATAAATAAAATAATAATACGATGAGGGCTACCTAATCTTACTGACTCATTAAAAACTTATTTTTACGTAAATAGACACAGATTACTTCGATATTTTCTGATATACTTTTATTGAGAACAATTGAGCGTTACAATAAATAATTATTGTAACGCTCAATTGATCGCAAAAATAAACCCAACGCGAAATACGAATTGACTGATACAAAAAAACCGACCATCAAAACATTTCACGGTCAGTCGTTTCTACCCTCTGTAATAATTCACGAGTACTTCTCTCAGGACCCCCATACGTGAGGTAAAGCCTGAGAAGAGAAAGGCCTGAATTCCGTAAGCGTGCTATGGTTTGATGGGGTAGCAGGAATACTCTGGGGATCCCCCAAAGAAAAAAAGAACCCTCTTTTGATACCCTCATGACTGTTTACTCATAGGGTGAAGGAGAAAACGTTACCAGAAAACTAAAACGTTTTACGTTCTGTGATTGTGCAAGCGTTTGTTTTAAAACATATTGTTAGCAGTCATTAATTACATCTTTAAAACGATGTCGGTGTTTTTTCAGTAATTAAATTATATTTTTTGTAAGGATCTTATTTTTTCATTAATTTTTGTAAGGTATTGGCCTTCTGTTTTTCCATTTTTTTAATAAACGAAAATTTAAAGCTGGCTTTTTTTACCACAATAACTAGAAGCATCCATCCAAGATACAACAAACGATTGTTTTTGATTTAGTTAAATGAATCTTTACTGCGTTAGAGACTTTTATTTTAATAATTATTATTTATATCGCTTTGAAGCTAGCATAAATGTGAGAATAATAAATTATTAAAACGTTTTTTTGTTGGTGAAAAAATTATTATATTTTATTGTAGGTATTCGGCTTAATACAATTATTTTATTGTAGCCGAAATAATACACATATTTTTAAATTTTATATAATATATATTATGTTCTTAGATTTACATATACGCTTGTGGAATACTTGTTTAATTTATTTTATAAAATAGGTATCCAAATAACCTACGTTAAAATGTTAAAAAGCATTATTTTTTATTTAACCCACAAACAGAAGTTCATTTTAGTAATATTACATTTTTTTACTTATTTTTCAATTTTGACTAAGTTTCAATGTAATTTTTATCTATCTATTTTTCTTAAATATATTTTGTAATTTATTCGAGAACTTGTTGATTTATACGTTTCTTAAAAAATGTTGACAAATTTGATAAAAAAATATTTAAAATATATCAAATATTCCTTTTTTTATTACTAATTTAGTTTATAAAAATATTAATAAGTTATGATACGAGGGCAGTTATCATAATGATCGTGGGGGCAGTTATATCAATATGAGTATAGTAGAAGAAAAATAAATGTACTATCTAATGAAAAATATATACATAATTGAAGTTATGATATGCGCATGTAGTAATATGCAACTAGCTTTATGATTCCTGAATATCCTGAAGTCTCGACTGAACACAAGTGTTGGGCCCAAATCCCTAGTCGCGAACGAGATAGAACCCCTAAATCCGGGGGTCGGGGTCCAAGCCTCGAGCACTAAGCCAGGAGATTTAAGGGCTGATTTACAGTCGCAAGGAAAGATGTAACCATAGTGCGAGGGAATTCTTAGAAAGAAAAGTGATAATTTCTTAATCTCATCGGAAAGGCGATGTTTGGAAGTGGCCTGTTTGAGAAATATATTTTTTCTAGCAATTTAAAACTTATCTAATATTGCATTAATTCAAAGATAATGGAGAACATATGAGAAGGTAAAAAAAAACTGTGTTATAAGGCAGTGAAATATATTTATTTTCTTAATATGCAATCAAGTAACATCAAGGGATAAAAAGAAGAGAAATATACTCGCAACATTCCTTTTCATATGCAGGCACCAATTTACATTATTAATGCATAGAATTAGGTGATTGTAATGTATTATACTTAACAAAATAAGATTTCAAAATGATCAAAGGAATTTTCCTTGTTTTTTTCTTTTATATATCTACTATCTGTGTCCGCAGCTTCGCCCGCGTGGAATTCAGTTTGAGACTATAAGAGTATCAGCGAAAAATCAATAAAATCTAAACTAATCGTCCGGACAATGTTATGTAAGAGGCAATTTTTATCAACACAAAATTTTTCTAACGAAAAGCAAATTTATTTTGAAATGAATTTACCTTTACCTACTTAAATTACCATCGACAGATTAATATTAATTTTAAATATATATTTAATTTTTTTTATCAATTTATGTATTAACCTTAATACATAGATATATGTCGTCACGAACTTTTTATAGGCCTTTTTGAGTTTTACAACTTCTCTATAGAGAGCATTCATTTATCTCTTACTGTTAAGGCAGCATTCGAAAGAAACGCATTCGCTCGAGTTTTTTTTTTCTATTTTCCACGACTTTAGTTGTAAAAAAGGTCACCACGAAAAACCCTTTTTTTTAACTGAATATTATAAAGCCTATAACCACTCAGTAATTCCATTCTAAATATTGGTGAAAGAATTTTTAAAATCGCATGAGTAGTTTCGGAGATTACTTCCTACATCCAAGCTTTCAAACTCACACACTTTACCTGTTTATATATTAGTATAGATTGTAAGAATAAAAAAAGTCTTTGAGTTTATTAACTTTCCTATATTGTTTTAACTACGAGTATATGGTGCATACACGAAAACTTTTGGTTTCATTCTGCTTGTTAGTTATTTATTCAATATTGAATTAGAACTCGAATATTAGGTATGCATTCTATAAGCCGTTAACCTCCTAGATCCCCTTTGTCTCAGACTGCAGCTTAGACAGTCACATATTATGCACTTGATCCTTCTCTAAAGTCTCCGCTAAAATCCTGTTTCTTAACACATTGCATCGCACGTACAACTTTGTAGCGTTACATATAAATTAAAATAAAATAGTGAATTTACCGTGGAAAACACCAATTCTAATCGTAGGGTTATTTTATTTAATAATCAATTTTCTTTTTAGGCGGTTATTTCACCTGGCTCTTTTATTATTATTACTATCGCTATTTTATTTACGAAAGCATCTCATTAAACGCTTGTCTGCGGGTACATGTTGCAGTAAACTTACATTCAATTAAAACAGCACTTACAGTATTTAAAATATTAATAAAATATCAATTGCGTGAATTGAGTAAAAAATATCTGATCCTCAGTGAAATACAATAATTCCTTTCATTTTTTAAGTAATATTTCTAACCTAAAGCTTATTTTGTCTTCGAAAAAAAATATTTTGACTTATTTTGGATTTGTGCCGGCGAAACCATTTTACCAGTCATTCTCATTGTTTGACTAATCTCTTAATAGTGTCATCTTCCTTTTTAGCTACGGTTTCTTCTTGATAATCTAACTCCGGGTACACCCCATTTTCTGTTTTAAGTCTTGACGCTTACTTAATATAAAATATTGATTTCATGTTATCGTACATATACGTAAATACGTCTCCCCTATACTCAATTTTTAAGCGATAAAGACTTCAAAATGATGATGGAATCCAGCGATGAAAAAATGTAAGTGATTCAAAAAGGAACATGGATTGTTTCGTAATCATTGAATGGATCATTATTAAATTCTTTGAATCTCTACGAAAAATACTAACGTAATTCATAAAACTCATTTCATGCAATTGATTATATTCATATTTTAATAATTTATTTTACTTATCGCTGACCGAGAGTGAATGCCAAATGTTATAAATGTATTATTACTTATTACAAGCGGTTGAAAATTTTTTTACTTTAATTTGGTAACATCAGCAATGGTCACATATTTCTAAATTACTTCTTTAAAAATAATGTAATTTCCTTTTTTTATTATTCATATAAGGCTATTTTCATAACAATACCATAATTCTATCGATTTGAATTATATGAGATACGATATTTAGAATGTTTCTCTGTAAATAATTTTGTGCAAATTATTTACATAGAAACGTTCTAAATGCATGTAGGTATTTTGTTTTGTAGCTAGGTTTCCACTTCAAATAAGGATATTTACGGGAACAATGGCACGGCTTTGATAATAATTAACCTGATTTGAAATGAAAAACTAGTAAATTAGCACACTTTTAATATCATTCGATACACAGGTTTGGATTGTCAAACATGGAATGAAAGTGTTAAGGGCGAGTGGATTACGAATCCGCCCTAAGATGAGGGCGGGTTTATCTAATTTGAGTAGGGCGGCCGCGAACCGCTAAACCAGAGGGAACTTCGCCATTATTATTAACAAGGGGTAATTATATAGCCTTAGCTGCATCTCCTGTCTGTATCTCTTTATGTTCAGACGCCAGACTGAGGAGGTTATATTGCGGTAAAGTCATTGAATTAAACGCTTTATCTGTAGACTGGAGGCTTTGCCTCTCCATGTATTTTATACAAATTATAAAGATATTTAAAAAATATATTAACTTATTTAACAGCTTATTAAAGTAACTATAATTTAATACGCTGTTTTTATTATTATCATCAACGTGTTCCTTTATTCTACTTCTACAGCGCGAAATACTTTCTTCCACTCTTCTCATCTACAATAAATTTACTTAAAAATACCGAGATTTTTACCATTTTGCGTCTTTCATCATTTTGCACATTATTTACAAGGTTGTTTTCATTTTTTTTATATTTCTCATTCATTATATTTATATATTCATAGTGAAAAAATATTTCATTTATTTAACACTAGTTATATTAAACATACTCTTTTCTATTTAATAGAATTGTTAATTGTTCTCTATTTATTTAACAGAGAACAATTGACAATTCTAAGATTAATGTTTGTAAGTTGTTATAAACATAAATCTTTTAAGCAAGTTGTAATATTTTATGTAATTTATAAATTTCTTTGATTGGAAAATTATAATTTAATTCAAATGAAGCAAAAGTGGTGAGCCAAAATAGAGGAATGTGGCATTCAATCCGTTACTTCATAATATAGTTATATAGTTTTAATACTCGCTCCATTAGTTACTTTAGCAAAACCAACATAAATATTAACGTTAATCGTTAATGGTAGATAATTTTCTGTTTTACATCTATAGTTTGTGAGGTATCAAAGCCAAGGCAGCAATATCCAAAAAATATAAAATATATTTTGAAGGCAGTCACAAAGGATAACTAACTTAAAATGTACTGAATTCTAGATTTTATGTTTCTATTCCTTCTAAAATCACGTTAACTATAAATTGAAAGGCTATGTTTCCTATGAAATCTCGAATTCAGTACATTATTAATTAGTAATCCTCGATGACTGCATTTAATTTTTTTTTAATCAATATCCATGTCTCATATACCTACGTTATATTTTGTGATACATTTGTCAAAGACCTCAATATAACCCTTGTAGAGTACAAAATATTTGAGCCGCAAATCATACGAAACAGTTTACATTATGAAGTTAGGTGAAGCCCGAGTATATCCCGGTAGCTCTCTGTTGGACCAGTGAGAGGTGGAGCATACATCATCAAAATTTTAATAGAACCTTATATACTGAAAGACTAGCTACTCTCATTTTATAATATAATGTAAAATATCGATTTTGATATTCATATAAATCTAAAAATTCTAATTACACCATAAATCTAACATAATATCTTGATTAAAGTAAATAATTTTTTTCAATACAGAGTAATTTTGTGACGGTTAGAAATATTCAATATTAACTGTAATTCAAATATTTGTTTGATTCTCTATTTATTTATATAAAAGACAAAGGTTTTTTACAAAAAAAAACGTAATACATAATATATTATATTATCGATATAGATTTCCAGAAACAACATAAAAGAACAAAAAAACTGAGTTTTAAATATGTGGAATCATATTCAACAGCATTAATAACAAAATTTCTTTTACGATTGAAGACTTCCATTAAAAATATATATATTTCTGTATATATAATCAATTCTCTGAATTCGGCAGACTGGCGAATTATTTATTTCTTCACCTTTAAGTCCTTAGGGCTTTTATATTACGCTACGCATTGTTCCGATTCAATAAAATAAAATAGTGTAAGCACTCTATGACATATTTAATAAAGCAAAAACATATATTTTTCTCAAAAAAAGAAATATGTAGAATCCAGAATAATCAGTTGCGCATTTAACAATTACTTATAAATTTATAAACAGCACTTATACATTTTTTGAATTAAACTATTTATCTTAATATTTATGATGCAGGTACACAAATGACGTGTAATACGAGCCGCGCGTTGATTAACGTGTCCCACGCGGGCACCCGGGCCTCATTACCAGCTAGTAATCATCAGTAATGCTGTTGTGATTCTAGCCTGATTCCAGAGAATTACGGACAGACTGACATTCGAAATAATGATAGTTGATAACAGATAGTGAGTTAATTACTTGCGTTGTATATAACAGCGATATACTGCAGTTTACAGATTAAGTCTTATCCATACAATTTATTACACGTACCATTATTTTTTTAATTCAGGGTATTTTTTAAAGGTAAGTATAGACATAAAACACATTAAAGTAGTGGTAACGACCGTGGTAATCACTTTATTGGAAAAATAATTTTATACCATTAATATTTAAACAGTGAATTTTTTTAGATTATTCTGATTTACATTTAAATATAATGTATTTTTATTTTTTTAATAATTGGCAAAACTTTTTCCAGCGACAGCCTATTTTACAGCTGACTGATTTGTGCTCAGTTTGGTTTTCCATTTCCCACGAATAGACTTACACTAGAACAACGCACGAATTGTGCAAATTTATTTAGCAAATCGGCATTGTCATCATATTCAAACACCAATGGCATTATTTAAATTATCTTTCCAATAAAGCCAAAACTATGGCCATTACCACAATTTTTATGTGTATTATTTCATTTTAAAGTTCTATACCTCTAAGAAAACAGTCTATAGCCCTTAACACATCTTTTAATATTAGTTTCTCAATTTTATTAGATATTTTATTTTATTTTATTGTAATGTGTAAAGTAGTTTTTGATTTTTCAAATGAATTATTTTCATAAATAACCGCGTTATTTGTTAGAAGGCAAATGAAATGAAAATGTTTTCCTATAAACGATATCCAAATTTACCCTTTACCCTTGCATCTTTAACACCCTTAACCTTTCCACACCCGAGTCCAATCTACAGCCACCTACGCTATCCCACGTACCCCAGCCCCAAAGTACCTCACACCCGGCTACCGTCTGGATGCGCCTCGCTCTGTGGTCAGGTAACACCGCCCGCGGGTGGAAGCTAGTAATCTCAGAACACACCTTGGGATTTGCAAAACCTGCTGATTTCAGACATTACCCCCTAGATTCCATATCGCTAATTATAACCAGAGATACACATGAAACTAAATCCTTGTACTAGCTTCTACGTACAGTCTTCCATTGTTATTTATTACATGGTATCGTCCGTGCAGATAACTCCATTTACAACGGGAATAATATTATTCATCGCTAAGATTCGCGCATGTATCTACCTACTATGATCAAATATTACAAAACTACCTAGATTATATTTTAAATAAATGCTAGATGCATTCGATTCAATTCGTTTTTCAACTGCCACTAATTTAGTTTAGGTTTATTGTTTTTATGTAAAATAAATAATAATTTATCTAATCATAAAAATTATTTTAAGTTTTCGGAAAACATTTTTTTGAAGAGAAAAGATAATAATTTTACTACCAAATTTAAATTTTTCTCTCTAATTTCAAGTTAAAGCTTAGCTTAACTAAGTAACTAACCATCACGCCGTTTCTCCGCAGGGGTAGGCAGAGATTATTGAACGCCACATTCTTCCAATACTTGTGGTATCTGTTCATGTCAGGTCTTTTTTGAACGTTTTCTTACGTACTGCCTTCAACATTATGGTATATTTTATTATATGAATATTTTATTAACTTGTTTATTTTATTTTTATGTATTAATTAGCTTACATTTTTTATAAACCATTATTTACCATCTCCAGACTATCTCAGAAATTCTTTCTTTATTCTATCTACCACATAAGCTTATCTTAACATTATTAAGTCTTAGCTTCATGTTATAAAAAATGTTATTCACTCATGATTTCCTGACCCCTAACCAGTAATCCAAAAACATTATCATTAAATTTATAATATCAAAAAATTAAAAAATTATTGATAACTTATTCATAATGCACTACATCAAATTTAGATTAAAATAACACACATTTACCCTTCCTAGCCCCGCCAAGCATTACAGTAAAATCAAGTCTAATAGGATAATTACAAGATCAAATGATTTGATACTTAGGGGTTCCACTTAGGGGTTGAACCACAAAGCGAATGACAGGTTTTGAAAACATGCAATGCCACTGAGCACTCAATGAGAATGTCATTTGGTCATAAAATCATGTCGAATTAGTCATTACGATGGAAACTACCGATAGGGGGTGTTTTTTCTCCCACGGCTCATGACTTATAACTCATTATCCACCTCAAATTACTAACTTTACTGGTTTTTTTTAGTCAATTATTCTGAGTACCGAGTACTTTTGTGAACCTTTTATTGAGTGGTTTTATTGATTTTTATTACTCTTGATTTAATACCAAAAACCTTTTTATATTGCAATATATACCGTCTTATAAATGACCAGCTGTGTCCGTCGCTTCGCACGCGAAGATTTTTAGTAATTTATGCATTTATCTTAGCATATAGATATATGTTGTCGCGGACTTTATTATTTTTTTTTACGTTTTGAGTTCTACAACTTCTCTACAGAGAGTATTTAAATATCTCTTACCGTTAAGGCAGCGTTCGTATAAAACGCATCGCGCGACCATTTTTTCGTCGAATTTAGTTGTTAAATAGGACACAATGAAAAACTCTTTATTTTACCGAGATAATATATAATCTATAACCACACTAAAAGTCCATTCTTAATATTGGTGAAAGAATTTTTGAAATCGGATGAGTTGTTTCGGAGATTACCTCCTACATCCAAACTTACAAATTCACAAACTTTACCTCTTATATACATATTATTAGTATAGATATAGAAGATGACGACTTTTGGTACCTACTTTAACCACGTTTTAGCCTATGTGTACCCATGGTTTTGCACCTAATTACAAAAAAGAAAACTTTATATATTTATTATAAACTCTCTTGAAAATATACCAATTTACAGTATTTCAAGCGTTTCCTATTTTTCCACCACTTTAAGAACAATTGTTCACAAATAGTAGTCACAATCCTGAAAAATCATATATGTACATATTATATAGGTAGTTAAGTACTTTATTTTGTTGCAAAGGTTGATACGAAACTCGTTTATTTGCATAAATAATTCTGCATTCTTTTTTCGAAACGTTGCTTAAATATAACAAAAGAATAGCGACGCTAATCATATTTTCGCTGAGCCATATTTTCGCCATGGATTACTGCAAATATACGCGAGATTTTCATTTTTTTAGAGGTAATTATGTACATCTATGCTCATTAGCTTATAGTTTACCCGTAAGTTTTATTTATAAATTTTATTATACATACTCCTGTTATGGTATCGTTATGAAATCAAAATTATAGATTAGTTTGGAACTAGGTCAGGTCTTTGGATTATCCTCCTCGGACGCAGTGTCGCCTATAAGAGACATAGATCGACAGTTGCAAAAAAAAATTCTCACATCAATGTTTGGCTTTGTGTTCTTTTACATATTAGTTGAGCTAGATAGATATTAGTGGTATGTTGAATCCCAAATTGAAATTTTTTAAGAACTGTAAAAATGTTTTCGTTAAAGATGAATTAAAGGACCGATAATTTTGATTATCCTTTGGGTCCGGGGAGGTTATTGTGCGCATTGACGTATTATAATATAGACACGTTATTCCCATACTAGCCGGCTTTCATATGTAGCAAATTTTGCATTGAAAGAGACAACAAATCATGGCACACAAACGATCTGCGTGTAGACAGAAAAATCAAGTAACTTGAAGTCACGGTGACTAAAATAACATACTCATTCTTACAATAGTGTACGATACTCTGTTCCTTTTTCCGCTTCACGCCTGATCACAACGAAAGTTTGTTCGATGACGAATGCAAGTAAGCCAATTACCTTACTTTTGAGTTGCCAAGATTTCACGCTCGTAACGTATCTACAGTTTATCATATCATTGATTGTGCGTCCAAAAATATTTTGTGTTATTTGAGGACCTAATAATGCTTCGAATGAAATCATTTAAAACGTTGCCTTAATTGTATAATAGCACTTTTTTTCAGTTTATAGATATTATATATTAAAATTTGTGTGGGCGCTGTTTTTTTTTATTATTTTTTATTCACCATTCTGGTACATAACACACTTAAAAGAAATGTTGCTTGTATTTTATTATTGTTAAAGTTGCACCAATTTTGTTAGTTTTTTTTCCCTAGCGTATTAATCACATAAATGATGTCAAATTTTGTCGCAAGCAAGTTTAAAAGCAGTTACTTTAAGTTTAAAAATGATACATTTTTGACACTTCAGGCCGTAGATGCCCATACAAATTATATATTTTTGCAATTTTATTCATAGAAAATGAGTGTCCTGATTTAAAAATTGTCATAAAATAACCCGGCACGCAAATATTTAACGAGTAATTCCAATTTTAAAATCGCAATTATTTTCTTAATAAGATTGACAAATCAGCCTTTTCCTTTGAATTTTTACACGTATCCATGAATAAGTATTAGAATCATTGAATAATTGTCTATAGTTCGCGTATCGTGTAAATAAAAAGGCTGATCTGTCAAACTTACTAAGGAAATCATTACGCTTTGTAAATTGGAATTACTGCTTTTATACTTGCTTGCGACAAAATTTTACATCATTTATGTAATCAGGACCCTTTTTTACGCTACAGAAAAAAAAATTACAAAATTTGTGCAACTTTAACATTGGTAACTTATTCCCTTTTCAACAAATACTTCGTGGTATTTCGTTAACATTTATGGTATTACGTGAAATTCTACACTTTCACTCCTATAACTTGTGTGGAACAAATTAGTTACAAATTTTATTAATTATTTTACACGGTATAATTTACATTATTATGTACGCGTTACATTTTCTTTCGAATAAACTTTCTACAGTGTAAGATTTTTTAAATCGTATAAGGATTTTAAAATATTACAAGTGTGTAATCGTTTTATTATCTTGAGTAGGGGAAGCAATGAAATATTTTTTTAAAAATGCATTTCTTGTCGTATGTGTATGTCTTATAGTCCTGTAAAAAAAATCAGTATACAGGTATTTTTGGAAATATTTTTTAAATTAATAATACAATACAGGTTTTTTAAATATTAAAATTCTTTCTTCATTTTAGTTTTTTTCAAATATCAAAATTCTATGTACATTTTAGTCTTGAGAAATACTTCCAAATTTTTTATAGCATATAATTGTCACGATTTCGGTGATTTTTTTATTTAAAATGCTTCTTTTATTTTCTTTTTTCTTTTATTTTTTGCCTTTCTATTACCTTATAATAAAAGTGTATCTTATATTCCCGTGTGTGTATAGAATAATTATTTAATTAGTTTATTTTCGATATTTCTTTATATTTTTATTTCATTGTGTGTTTATCATGTACTTTAAAGGTAGGTAATATTGCTTATCTAGGGATCAAGGGACCTAAAGACGATCTGCTACCACCGGGTTATTGTACGGTTAATTTTTTCTAATTATGTTTTGGGGTAGACCGTACGCTCAATGAAACAAAGCAACATTTTTTGCCAGAAACCTAAGTGCGACTTCACTCGCAATATGTGTGGAGTACATACACTTTACTTATTAATTTCACCTGCAATTCTCTTTAGATAGACAATATCTTGTCATATTAAATTTTCATAGATGATTCGTTCATTTCAAAAGACACTTTGATTTAAAAATAGAAAGATGTATGTTTAATTTTGAAAACATATCGCGTATTTAGCTTCGTATGGTCTGTGCACTAAAACAAAAAATGTTGCTTTTGTTCTAGGTCCAGTTCGATCCCCTCAACCCAAACAAATTTAATGCAATTGAAAAAGCGAAAGCTCGAAACGGCCAATGAATTAGATAAGGCAAAGGGCATGGGCTCCGGGAGAGGGAGAGCGGGGGATGACGAGGGTGACGCGGGGGGAGGGGACCCGGCCGGGAGCAAGCGGCGGCGGAGGCTGCCCGAGGAGGAGGACCCGGCCGCTCCTCTGCCGCAGAAGAAGCGCGTGCTGCCCCCCGGACTCGCCGCGCACCACAGCCCCTCCAGAAAACCTTCCAAGGACGGCCACCCGGAAGCGGAAGATGACGAAGTCCTCATCCGAGAAACTCAAGCGGCCCTCAAGAGCCTGTCGGGAAGTTGGCCGCACGAACAGCGGAATTCTATCTACACGCGGGCGGAACCGGAAGAATCACCCGCTTTCGAGAACCTTTTCGAAGACAAAAAGGCGAGCATAAAAATGTCTCCTTCTTCGGTGTCCACCGCCTCATCCACAGGTAGCATGGACGCGTCCGGTTCCTTGAAGGATGTTATTACGTTCAGAGACCAAGCTGACGGTAAAAATAAGATTTTCACTAAATTAGATAGCAAACAAATGATCAAGCAAAATAGACGTACGGATAAGGATAGCGAATCTACGAAAGAGAAAAGTGATTCCCCAAAACCTAACGAAAAGTACTCCTCCGGATATGATCCTCCCGACTTCAACGAACTTGTGGACGATTCGTCGAACGATCTCGAAATCGACATATCCGAACAGAGCAACGACAAAGATGACGACGACAAGTCCGAAGGCCGTCAGAGGAAAAAGTCGGAGGATAAGAAAGATTACAACAGCAACCAAAGGCTTTCGCTGTACAGCGCTTACAAAGCGGCGACCGCGTCGCTCCCGTTCTCCTCCCAGTCCGCCTTCAAGCCGCCGTCAGAGATGGGCAAGCACGCGAGGGCGGGCCTGGGGCCGTATCCCGCGGAGGCGACCTTCGTCGGCTACCCGGAGGGCGCGCTCCCCGCCCACCACGGCCTGGCGATGAGCGAGAAGCCCGCCGTCCCCAAGGTGGTGATCGAGGACACCGTGAGGTCGGAGGGCGGCAGCGTGAAAGAGGGCTTCGGCAAGCAGTACACGGTGCTGCAGCCCGCGGGGGCGGGCTCGCGGGCCACGGCGCTGCAGGAGGCCGCGCGGGGGGCGCCGAGCGTGACCGCCGTGGCGGACCTGCGCCCCCCGCCCGCCCTGTCGCCGGCCAGCCTCACCAGAGGTGAGACACACCACATCAAATCAATTCAACTCCTTCTGACTTTTTTCTCGTGGTATTAAGTGATTTTTCTTTATCACATCTTTTACTTAATTATATATAAAGTCTCTGTTGAAATATTTTCGATTATTATTTTTCGGGATCGTGCATAGATATTTTTACTGACCCTTTTATTATTTTCCAGCACAACTTTAGGGTGTTTTCTTTACAGGTATAGAACTTTAAAATGAAGTAAAACATAAAAATCGTGATAACGGCCATGGTACCTGGTGGTTTTATTGAAAGTATAATTTTAAGCCGTGTGTTTAATATAGGTTTAAATTAGTATTTTTGGAGGTTTGTCTTTAGAATTGACAACACCTTTTCCAGCGACAGTCAATTTGACAACTGACAGCTGATTTGTGCTCAGTTTAGTTTGCCATTTCACCGTGAACAGACTTACGCCAGAACAACACTGCTTGTGTAATTTATTTCTTAAATCGTGGTATCGTAATTATACTAAACACTAATGCCATAAAATTATCTTTCCAATAAAGCCAATATCGTGACCGTTACCCCGGTTTTCACATGCTTTAATTTATTTTAAAGTTCAATAAAGAATTAAAAAACACACCATAAATTATTTAGAAATTTTATAACCTGAGCTTTTAAAATCTAAAGTATTAACTAATCCTTCGTTATTTCTTTATCAGTCATTCTTCTAGTTGCAGACTCTTGATTCCGCTGTGTTTGATTGCGAAGAGAACTGTTAATTAGCGACACATTCGCTCCGTGTACACATCTTCTTTCATTTGCAGTTTTGATGAAAAACCCCGTAACGCTAAATACTCGGCAGTCTTTATCAAGTAGTTCCTATGCAAATCGCTGAATAAATTTACTTTGACTATCACAAGGCCTAATTAAGGTCCGCAGCGCTTTCCGTTTACCTTTTGATGTCTTTTAACGAGAAACTGTAAGTTTTACAGCATCTTTCATTAGGCGGAGTATTTTCCTTAAGCAAAGGACCCAGCCTTGTGTCAATATAAGTCTCTTTGCTGAAACTTGGCCATCTTCGCTAAATATATAATGTATGAAACCGTAAAGTATGCCGGGAGCTGCCGAAGTGTTTATGGGCTTTGCCAGACGCCATTAAACGAGACGCAAACTTATTTTTATATGTATTATATAAATCAAAATGTTTGTGGGTAAATAATTTTATATAAGATACCTTTTTTGCGAAGGGAATATAGTTTTTTAAGGAAATATCATGTTTTATATATGTAGATATTAAAATATCATAAAGAAGGTCTTTGGTACTCTCTATTACTTTCAATAGTCTATCAATTCCAATAAAAACATGTTACAAAACTATTATCTCTGTTTTTACTTCTCACAAAATTTCTTTCATCCATATTGGCTTTCTTATATTTGTATTTATTGACTTTCATTGTTTTTCAATATGATATGTGTAATATCTTGTGATGTATGTTTTTTTGCTTTTATTTTGTTGGATTACCATAAAAAGAATCAATATCTAATTAATTGTTTTTTTATTTTGTGTAATGTTTTTATTTTAATCATTCTTTAGTCTCAAATCATCTTACTCACTTTCATCCCTTTATCCTTGAAGGAGGTCCAAAGTCTCAACAAAGTGTTTCCATTTTCCCCTCTGCTTCAATGCCTGATAACCAATCAAGTATTGTAACAGTATTATAGAATTTATTAGCGAGGTTTCAAATCAATCAAGACACAATCTGTCTTCATAAATGTTATCGCTGTTTATTCCAATTTGGTCTGGGGCAGCCTATCAGCCGCTTTCCCTCCGGAGTTGCGATAAAGATATGTACATCCTAGCATTTATTCGTCTAGCATTTGCAAGACGCGTTCAAGTCATCTTGTATTATGTAGAAATAAGTGCTCTTGCCGTGGGTCTCCTCTATCGCGGTACTTCAAATTCGGTTCACTAATGTTTTCCAGTCACATCCCTGGAATATCTCATTTCTTCAGCCTAAGATCTTGATGTCAATCTCTTCGTGATAATCCATATTTAGTATGTATAATAAATGTAGGGCTGAATACAGCTTTGAAAGTAGCCAGTTTAATACTTATCTCGAATTTCGTAATCACTGCACTATAAAAGGACTTAAAACACCCTGATTCTCTGGCTAGCATCCCTGATTCTCTGTCTTCTTATCTTCCGTCACTAGAGCATTTCATTTCGAGGTTTTATAATATACATTTTGGTCTCAAATTTAAGTGAAAATTTTCTTTTGATTTAATTTGTGTAGTGTTCATTTTTGAGAAATTCTATTTCTGCTCATTTTTAGTAACAACACGCTACTTTGTTAATTATTAAATGATATTTATAAATATATTTTTTAAATGTCTTATATCACAGCCCCTGAGAAAATTGTCTGGAAAATGTCTCCCGGAAATTTTCCCCATTCACTTTTCCGCCGTCTGTATCCTTTCAGCTCTGCACAGCTCCGAAAGACAAACACTCCATCCAGCAGAACATATTATTATATTATGACGGAGATGGCTACAGACATATTCAATTAAGAAATTCGTGTGCGTCAATTATTTAAATAGTCGTTTATGACTGCACTTTATTAGTTTTCGCGAAGTGAATCCGAGCGGATTTATCACAGACGTTTATGTTCTGTTTAATTTTAATCGTGTTGGATACTTTCTTAGACTTTCTTGTGTAAACATGACTTTGCTGCAGTCTTCTATTAGCTCTTCTCTCGGCTTAAAAGTGACTTAACTCTCAAATCTTATTTATATGTAACATTAATGCAATTAAACAATTTTTTAATTGTACAGATTATTAACATTTGTTTAGATGACAGAACAAGCAGATGTATGCAGCATTGCCATAATAATTTGGCCGTCAAACAACTAACTATAAAAGTCAATGTGAATCACAATTTACCAACGCATAGTTCAATTCAATTTCAATTTCATATAGTAGGTTAAAAATCTACTAGCTGATGTCAAGTATATATATACAATAAAATATGAATATTGGTTAAATAATATAAATTAAATTAACCATAAGTATAAAAAAACGCAGGATACTTAGTAAAGGCGCAACATCGATCAAAGTACGCAAACTTATACATGGTACAAGGTGGAAAAAGGGCATGTATAAAATTTTGTATCTATATCATGTATTTGTCAAGCAAAAAAATATGTTTTTATTTAATGAGCTTTTCTAGAAACGCGGTATATTTTTACCCCTTTTTGTAATAAATAATGATATCTGTATTTCCCTTGAATATGTTCGAAATAAATTTATGTCATTAATTTACATTCTACGCTTGTCAGTAAATTATATGAATATACAGTTTATTTTATGTAGAGAATATAATTTGCAAAAAATCTTTCTCTGTTAAAACTCTTCTCATCTGTCTCTGCCAATCGATACATTGCTGAATGAAGGCCTCCCCGTGATACTGCTCTGGTAATTTCATCTACCGAACGAGATACAACGACATCCTCTAGGTAGTTTTTTGTCTCTTGGAAACCATTAAATTTTTTCCATGCTCAGTAGCGTCAATTCATCTAGAGGATTCATATAATTGTATGTCTTTTCGTACATCATACATATCGCTCATGATACGCAAAAAACTGCGTAATACTTCTGTAAACTGCGTAAGATTCTGTACAATAAATAGAATACGAGGAATTTCTTTAATGGAATAATAGACACCGATAATTGTTTTTAAGATACAAGCTTTTGCCAGATTACATATCCATAGACAAATACACAAAAAATTGATTTTGACATAAGTGTGGTATGCGAGGGATTTTTTTTTTCATAAGCGATGTGTATATTCTATTCTTCTTGTACCATACAAGCTGTTTCATTCCCAAATAAAATAAAATGACCAAAGTGTAATACAATTATTTTCCTGCATTTTGTATAGGTTTCCCGAAGAATAGAGAATAGATTTCTCGAATTACATTTTTTTTAATACTTCTTTTTGACGTTCATAATGATTAGCTTCATCGTCACACCAAAGAAATATTTTTTAACAATAAAAAACATTTTTCGATACATCTGATTTTTTTGTTGTAAAATTGTACAGCGATGATCTAAATCCCTTCTTTAGGCGAGGGGATTTGGACACAGCGGAAGTATGCTCCCCCCCCCTCTCTCGCGTATATTTGAGACACATTTACAATCCAGTTTAAGTATTTATTCTTGCTTAAATGAATCCCCTAGTAATCAAATAGATGTGTTTTTATTTTGATGGTATGTGGTAAGACATATTTTGATATATTTGTTTATATAATTTATAATAGCCAATCGCGTTAGTAACTAATTAATTACGGCTGGTTTTACGTGTCACATTTAATATATACTTGGTGCGTAGGTATTACGTCATTGTTCCGTTTGATCCGATTAGCCGCGTGGGTTATTTTTTACGCCCGAGGATTTCGCCGTCGAGGCGCGGGCGGCGGTAGGCGCGGCCGTCGGGCGGGCGGGGAGCGGGGGAAGAAACGAAGCAAAAAGAAAGAGGCCAGAGTCCGCAGGGCGGCGGCGCGACCCCGCCCTTCCCCGCGCGCCCACCGCCCCCCGCCCGGGTGGGCCGCTCCGGAAGAAAAATCGTTTCGCTTCTTTTCCTGCGTGCGAAAAGAAACCGCCGCGGGTGGGCTGCGCAGCCCGCCCAGCGGCCGCCCCGCCCACGTGTGGACCGGCTGCGGGATTTTTCCTCCGGCCGCCCACCTGAGCGGGGCGGGCGCGGCCACCGCGGTGGGCGTGCGGCGCGGCGCTCGATTATTTACTTGCACGAGCAACAATGCGTGGGAGCACTCTGAAAAAATGATCCGACCCACGTTCACTATAATAAGATTAAATATGTTCAAATTTTATACATGAAAAAAACCAGTAGGTGTTCTGTTTTGCGGTACACATTCTTATTCTGCTGGTATGCAAGGAGGCTGGAAAGCATTTATATACAAATGCTAAATTATTTTATGATCATGATTTTATTGTTTCATAAATGATCTACACCCTTTTTGATTAAAAAAAAAAGTATTTCAAGAACAGTCTTTCTTTTGCCGAGGCTTGTTTTTTGTCTCTACTGTGATGAGATGGTTTTACCGTTTACAACAAAATTGCTTTCGAGTGTCGATAAAATGTTAAAATGATTAAATTAAAGTCGTGTCAAAATTATTGTGAGGTTTACTATTTGTTTTTCAAAAAATAGTCCGTATCTTTTTTTAATTTCTTCTAGAAAGGTACACATTTCGCAGGCAGTATTTATTGTACGAAAACTTGTTTTTGATTCCACTGTAAAGTTGTAATTTTGAAGTTTGTAGCAAAATTGCTTTCCAGTATCGGTAATATGTTAAAATGATTAAATAAAGGCCAGCCCTAATTAGAAATTTTTAAAAGGTTTATTTTTTTTCCTAGAAAGAATCTTAACCCTTTTTGAATTATCTGTAGCTGTGTTCGCATTTTGCATTTAATACAGTCGAATTAAATGTGCACGATTTAATTTACATAAAATAAATTAAAATCTTTTCAATTTCACTTTTATCGGATTACATAACAATCGATTTTACATTTTAATGGAATTTCGTTTTATTTTCCTATAATTATAGATTATGCATATCTTATTCCTTATTATACACGCAACACGTAACTGATATTTTTAAGATTTAATTATTTTTTTACCTTTATTAAATGTAAAGGTAAAAAAGTACTATAATTTCGAGAGAAGTAGTCCTTCTTATCAACAGGTATTAGTAATTATACCAATTATTATAGCTGATGATGAGAAAGGGACTACTCTCGAAATATTGTGTATGTAGTTAGGTTTAGATAAAAAAATGTATATTAAATTAAAATGTTGCACCACGAAGTGACTGCTAAATCATTCAATTGTATTTTTTAGCTTTATTTCAAACTTGAAATAGATGCAAAACAATTATGTCTTCAAACGCATTGTTTTGTTTTATTTCAGAAGGCAATAAGTGCCCAACACCCGGCTGCAATGGACAAGGCCACGTCACGGGGCTCTACTCCCACCATAGAAGGTGAACATTGCGTCAATTCTCTGATACACATCTTGTGAATTAGAATTATGCATCTCTCTAATATAAGTCTGGAACAACGAGGTGTCGTCTGAAATCAACATCATAATTATGTTTCTCAAATTAATAAATTAAATTTTTAAAATTAAATAAATATAGTAACGTTATAGTACTCCTTATCAAATTATACATGAATTAAAGCAACATTGCTGTGAAAAGACTCAAATCTGAAAAAAATTAATTACCTACCCCGTAATTTTATGTACAAAAGCTTCAATATGATGTTAATTTACTAATTAATCTCAAATTTTATGTAACAAAAACAAGGTATCGTCTGAAATTAATGTCATACTGAGGTATTAGACTTTATTGTTTTGAATGAATGGATGAATGAAATTTAATGATTTCTTCAACGCAATGCGGTTCAACGCCGTGAAATTTCACTTTAATTTACAGTAATAAAATAAACCAACTCCTAGTTGTTTTAAAAAATATTTCATGTGCTATTAAAATAAAACTTTATTCTATTCTCGCATTCTTAATTAGGTACCTGATAAGGAATTAGACATATTTGTAATACAGTTTTAAAAAGAAAATTTTTGACAAAATTTTGATACAAAAAAGTCAATTTTTACCCAAAAATCATATCTTATTGTTTAAATTTGGTATTTGTATTTGAAAATTTCATGAATAATTAAGAGCAGCAATTCACCAATTTATCAGTCTTCAATAATTATTTATGTAAGAAAATGTTTAGGTAAAAATTGACAATCGGTCTTCAAAAGTAGTAAATGAGATTTCAGATTTCATCTATATGTTGGAATCCTGTTATTTTTTTGTGTATTTTTAGAGTTTGTATTTTATTACAATGTACTTCCTGTTTCCCCGCAGCTTGTCCGGCTGCCCCAGGAAGGACAAAGTCACTCCTGAAAGTGAGTACACGGCCACATATCTCAGTCAAGCACTAGTTATCATCGCTTCGCTTTGTTTTGATTTATTTTGTAAAATTTTAGTTGTTTATTTGGCGGGATAGAGAGCAATCACTAGAACTAGGCGCATAGTATTTAGTTCCTCGTTTTGGTGTTTAGACTTGTTTTACATTTTCATTTGTAGATTTATTTTATATATATACGACGATCACATTTTATTTTACGTTTGTTTCATTTTTTTGTTATTATTTTTTATCCCAACCTGCAGTTCACAGTCCCACCGCGGTATGAGAAGCTCCCGCACCCCGACCATCTGAGTATAACCAACCTCGAGCGAAGCAGGTAATCGCGGAATACTTTTATGATTATTTTTTATCTTTATTTTTTGTCTTTTATTTCTTTGTCAAGTCTCCAGTCGAAGGAGCGGAAGAATTCGGTAAAATTTTATATTTATTATTTTGTATTTTTAGTTTTGTTCCGTTGTATTAAAAACAACTCTCTACCCGCTGTGATTGACTTTGTTTAATAATTTTGTATTATTTTTCTTTAATTTATTTTCTACTGGTTTTTTAAATTATTATTTGCGTTTTTATATGTTTTCGAGTGGTGTTTGTTCGTGAAATTAGACATTAGAAACTGAAATATATTTAAACAATCACCAAATTATTCAAATTAAAAAAAATACAAACAAATGTTTTGTTGATAATTTTCACTGTTGATCTCTGGATAAATTACTGACCGTGATACATAGTAATTTTTGAAAATGTAAAATCATTGCTAAGAGAAAGTTAAAAGTAAATTTTTTTGCACAATTGCAAGTACAAGTTGTGACCCATTTACTTGAGAACGTCCGGGAGAGGTGTCGCTACCTGCGCGCTACGCGTCCCAGCAGTTGTTTATACTCAGTCTGATTGGAGGCCTTGTGTGTTGTGTACCCCGCGCTGTAGTCCTGGCCATGCACGAGACGATCTTGAAGTGCCCCACGGAAGGCTGTAACGGACGGGGCCACGTGAGCTCCAACAGGAGCACCCACCGGAGCCTGTCGGGCTGCCCCGCCGCCGCGGCTCGCAAGGCGGCCGCCAGGGACCACCGCCAGCACTCGGCCCTGCTCCGGGCCAGGAGTCCGCACGTCGCTTCATCAGGTTAGATCACACCGCATACATTTGGTGACGGGCCTCGTCTCCCGCCTGCCGCGGAGATCTCGGCAGTGGGCTCTTTCATTTATTACAGATATAAGTTTCCGTGAAAAAAAACGGTATTAAAATATTTGCTTTTTGTTGGGAAATTAAGTCGGGAATTTTTATTATTAATTGGTCACAGATATCCCCTTTTATACCACTTTGAGTACATATCCTTCTTTACTGTTTTCTCAACCGTGAGCGTTGCACTGCATCTCATTGTTCCCGATCATGAAAAACGTCGATCGCAGTATGCGTAGAGAATTCTTTTAACCCTTCTATTAAGTCTATAATTTTTGTAAGAGACCGTCCTTTCTGGCAACATCCGTCATCAGAATCCTTCTGCATTTTGTTAAAAGTCTTTCGGTAATCATTAACTAGTGGAAAGTAGAGGCAATTGTACCCATCGCAGTCCGTGGAATGTGCGGCATTCGCCTCCTCGAAAGCATCAAACATGTTCCTTTTCTTCTTTCTCAATATCCATTGGATTTTGTTTTTTTTTAAGATTGTACCAATTTCTCCATATTGTCTTCAGATCACTCATTTTACCATTCCAGTTCAATTCATGACACAAATAATTTTTTATATTGAAAGGAAACTTTGCTAAATATATTTCTGTAAACTGCTACGAAATATTAATCTGTTATTATATATAGAGAAAGCATTAAAATCTTGCAAGAATAATTAGTACTATCGCTTATTTCCTAAAATACTGATTGGGGACTTCTTATTCGCAGAATTCTTTTAAGTAAAATATGTGACCGCTTTGGATGACTTATTCCACCTCATCGCGTGACCGTCATGAGGCATACACGCGCAGTGACCCTCACTGCGCGGCGCTAATAGCGGAACAAGCTCAAAAGCAACCGTGAAAAATTGTGTCCGTAATTGATTCGTGTAAATATTTTTTCGAAACTTTTCCAAATTTTCATATTATATTTATCACAATTTTCGCTAAAATCCCTTTTACTTTTATTTATTGTTGATATATTTTTATTCATTAAACATTTTTATTCGTAGATAAATATTTTCATACTTCTTTACATCTAAAGTTTCTGTACTGAGAACATTTATTAGCATTTATCCCATTAAAATTGCGAGATAACGTAAAATATTGTGTTTTTCGTTCCTTCAGTTTCCAGCGGCCAATCAGATTTCAGTCCGACCCGAGTGAGCGGTCAGCTCCCGGGCCCCCGCTACCCGCTGCCGCCTCCGGCGCCGCAGGAGCCCCAGGACTCCTTCTACGGCTCCAAGCCCTCCAGGCGGCCGCAGAGCCCCGACCGGGCCAGCCCGTTCCGGGTGAAGACCGAGCCCAAAGCGGACCAGGAGACCAGGTCCTGCCGGTCGACCCCGCCGCCGCACCACCGGAGATACGATTACTTAAACCAAGACTCGAATTCTTCGTCCGTGTCGAGCATGGAGACCATGACGGCCAGAGGGATCTCCCACCAGCAAGGCCCGCCCCCCCCTCCGGGCTACGGTCCTCCGGAAGCGCAGCGCTCGCCCTACGAGCACGCGCCTCCGCCCGCCGAGGACGCCTACGTGAGGTCTTACGCTCAGATGAACGAGCTGGGAGGCCTGGCCCGCCCCGTGGTCAGCTACTCCACGGACATGTCCGGCAGGGGCTACGAAGGCCACAGGCCGTACGAAGGCGGCGCCGGTGCCTTCGATAGGTACGAGCCCTCCAACGGAGGCGGGGCGTGCGGCCTGCAGCAGCGCGCCCCCTACCCCTACATGGCCCCGCTGGAGGAGGCCGAGAGGTACCAGGAGCACCCGCTCCCGCCCGCGCCGCTCCTCAAGTCCGATCACTCGGACCAAGAACAGAGCGCGGGACCCATCTACCCGAGGTAATTTACTATTTCAATAGCCAATTTAATACATTAATAAATTTTCCATCGAGTTTATGTAACATCACCAGAAAACGGAAAAAATTTTGTTCACCTTTTTAAATTCTCTTAAAATATTAGGTCCTTATATATGAAATTGGCGTTTAGTATGGGAGGAACATAACGGCGATTTTTTTTATTATAATATATTTATTTAATCAAAGTATGTACCATTGCTATCTATGCACTTTTACCATCTCATAGGTAGTTCATCGATCCCTTTACTAAAAAAACCATTCGGACGGGAATCAATAAAATCTTTGAAGGCGGTTTGGACTGCCCCAACGGAGTTGAATTTTTTCCTTTGCAAGAAGTTATCCAAATTTCTAAAAAAATGGTAATCTGTTGGGGCAAGGTCCGGAGAGTACGGTGGATGTCTTAGACATTCCAATTGAAGCTCCTCTAATTTGGTAGCCGTCTGTTGTGCAGTGTGTGGTCTAGCGTTATCATGAAGCAGCAGTGGCCTAGAGCGATTAACCAGCCTCGGTTGTTTAGCAGCTAGCTTTTCCATCATGGTTTGCAGTTGCTGACAATAGACATCTGCCGTAATCGTCTGGCCAGATTTAAGAAAGCTGTAGTGAACGACACCAGCACTAGTCCACCAAACGCTCACAAGTAACTTTTTTGGAGTCAATTTTCGCTTGGGGCATGGTTTGGCTGGTTCGGCAGGGTTCAGCCATTGCGATGAGCGCTTCCGATTATCATACAGGATCCACTTTTCATCACAGGTAATGATTCGATTTAAAATCCCTTCATTATTGTGCCGGTTGAGTAATGCAACGCAGCAGTCAACGCGCGTTTGTTGATTTGCTTCACTCAATTCGTGAGGTACCCACCTTTCAAGCTTTTTCACCTTACCAATTTGCTTCAAGTGGATTAAAACAGTTTTATCACTAACACCGCAGCCTGCAGCTAACTCGGATGTGGTTTGCGATGGATCCGCTTCCACAATAGCCTTCAATTCTTCATTATCAACTTTGGTCTCCGGCCGTCCACGGGGCTTGTTCTGCAGGTCGAAATTTCCAGAACGAAAACGTTGGAACCAAAAACGCACTGTGTTTTCTTTTGCGGCACCGTCGCCATACACATCATTAATCCTTCGAGCCGTTTCTGCAGCACTGGTGCCACGGTGGAACTCGTACTCGTAAATAACGCGATATTTCAAGTTTTTCATTTTGTAAACTGAGTGACGCAAAGAAAAAAACAGTTGAGGAAAAAACAAATGAATTATAATTTTCAAAACACAAATACATGAGTAAATAGCTGTATAAATTTGGATTTGGAATTCCTAACCAAAGAGAAGATATTTGAGATCAAATTTGCCAGTACGGCAAAACGCCAATTTCATATGTAAGGACCTAATATTAATATTGAAATTACATCTTATACAATATATCACCGATACACGGTGCATTCTTATTCAGATCGCAATACATCACAAACACACGCCTCGGTGCTACAGTAATCATCAGCAATATTTTTAACATTAAAAAAATTAAAAATTACTTTTAACTACACACTTTCTCCATTCACCAATTATTCTCGAGAAATATGTCAGGCATGCGATATTAACATTTCTACAGTCTAGCATAGAAATACTCTTAGTTTAGTGGTAAACATCAAGTGTCATCACCGAATACACTTTGCAGACCGATGTACCACTACGACCCCTCCACGGGCGCCGTGCCGCCGGGGTTCTCAGCCATTAACCTGTCGGTGAAGATAGCCGCCGCGCAGGCGCAGGCGCAGATGAAGGGCGGCTCCCCCTCCCCCCGCGAGGGGCCCGTCATGGACCTGTCCACGTCCAACATCACCTCCACTAGCCCGCAGGTCAGAACCCTTTGCTCTTGTCAGTCTAGTTTTACATCCCTATACGCGGGCCGCAGTCGATAGTGTTCTTAGAAATCATCATTTTGGTTTTGTCAAAATAACTAATTTTCTTTTTTTTACCAATTAAATACACTTCGCAATCCAAATGATGCATTCGCTTTAAACGAACGCATCATGGAACCGATTACCAAATAATTTGTATTGTTTTGCCCAGCTTCGACATTTTAGCATTTAGTTTGTAATGTATATACTTATACACTTTGCATCTTTGTCGCTAATTACGTGCCCGATCCACTAAAAATTGTCTAGTTAGTTGTTCTCCTGTAGCGACTCTAGCGACAAAACAACTCATTATTATCACTATGTGTAAATAAAGATGATTTTGTTTGTTGTCCAGGGTGCTTACGCGTCCCCGCAGTACGGCGGCGGGGGGCGCGCGCGCGGCTCCCCGGGCGGAGGCGGGGGCAGCCCCCACTCGCACATGGCCGCCAGCCCGCAGGTGCCCTCGCCGCAGGGCCAGACGCTCGACCTCAGCGTCTCCAGACTACCCCACGGGTCAGTACCAAAACTGTGTCAACCGCCGCTTTAACCGGATCTTGAATCGTGCCGAGACCGAAAACCGTCGCTGCCTGTACGCTTAAGTGTCTTACAAACAATACTTCGAGACAGTACACCCGACAACTCTTCGAATAGCGCGGGTGACAAAAGTTGAACGTAAAACATTTGTTCTTTACGGCGTCCCGCAGGGAATACAAATTGGTATATTTTACAAATCATACGTATAATGATAAATTAAAAATCCCAGCTTCGGCAGCAACATCGATTAAAACTCAATAATTGAAAGAAAATTAGCATTTTCGTGAGAGAATACAAACATGAAACACCCAAACATAGCTGGTGGATTAAAAGAACAAATTTTATACACTTCACAATATCACTTAAAACACACCGATACATTTTTTCAATTTCAACCCACCTCCAGTTCTTACGGCTTCCTTTACAAAAGTTTTCGATACTTCTTAACTTTTTTATTTACCAAAAGTTTGTTTGTTTACGTTGTGGTCTAAACAGCTGTTTTTTCTACCCTCGGTAAACAGTGACGCATGGTGCAGGGCACGTGGATTTCCCGGCGCCGTGGCTGCCTATAGCCGCGAGTCCACCCCCGACAGTGGCGGCTCCCACCCCTACCTAGACGCCTACCACCGAGACCCCGCAGGTAACGTTTTTTTTAATTATTTTCCCAATCCCACGATTTGAACGATTCAAATTAAAATTATATAATATTTTGGACTGGAGGACACCGTTGAGTTGACATCTTTTTGAATCTAATTGATTAGGTATTAATTATATTCTCTTTGGGAAGGATTAGCAGATTCATCAGTACTGTAAAATAGAATATTATCCTGACATTGTTCGTCATATAAACTATATGCATACGTACATAAGTATAATGATGAATGAAATCAATATGAAGATTATCAACAGAAAATATTTAAAACTTTATGATATTTATTTTTAAAATCCTCACTGGAAACATATCGCAAAATTTAGCAATTTGTTGCAAAACAACACGAGCACGGACATTTTTTTCTCGCTTCAACTGGCCAAGAGGCCCAATTACAGAATCGAAACACATCACATAGTTGTGACCTCACCGGGAATCGAACCCGGAACCCTCGATGTGGGAAGCTATTATCATGCCTACTGGGCTACGAGGGCCGCCAATGGCGACATGATACAAGAGAATGAAATATGTAGAATTGGGCTGCCATTAAGAAACAAGTCTTATTCTAAAAAGCTACCAGCTCAAAATGCTTAGAAAGCTCAAAATTATGAATAGTGCAATGAAGATTTTTAATGAAATACAAAAGGAAATAAAGAAAGAAGAAAAAACTTATATTTACATATACCTACTCTATTTTATGAATAATGAATTATAAAATATAATATATAAGGGTTGGCCTGTCTCGGATAAAGATGTTATGTCTTTATGGCGGACCAGGTCTTACACCAACAACCTGTTTATGCTGGAATAAACACTTTATTATTATGTTTATAATTCTTTATTAAATTTCAAATATCTACAAATGTCGACCATGAGATATCAATGTCGTCTCGGCCTGATTTTCAATATTTTACATCTCGATTATATATTGCAATTATAAAACAAAAAATTTGTTAATTGATTGCAATAATAACAAAATCATATAATTATTGCAAATAGTTTAAAATCAAAGAATTACATATGAGTTTAATTCGCACTTTTAAGGAAATTAACCTACAAAAATTCCGTTTAAATTTCCCTTGAAAGAAATCCTGAGTCGCAAAACATTTTTTATTTTTTTTTTCAATAGTTTCTGAGACTAGACAATGAATTCCTAAACAATCATAATAAATGCTTTTTAATGTTATTTATATACGCATCATCAATAAATAATTATTGCTCACGTTTCTTTAACACGGTCATAATATATTTAGATATTTTAAGTCATTGAGTGAATGACACAGATGAATAAAACTCATTGCTTAACGTCAATAATCATTGTATTGTATTTGACCGTCGCGTCGTCGTGAGATGTGTCTTAGATTAAATCCAAATAAAAATAATCAAACCATAATCCATTCAACTATATAGTAAATTTATAAATATTTTAAAAATTAATTCCAACGAAAGAACACCAGTTAGGTAAATAAAATAAGTATTACATTTCATATATGTAAGGAGAAAAAATCTTCCAAAACATTTCAAACAAAGGAATTTTAAAACATATTTAGAACTCGGGTACTTAATTTTCATTAAAAGTAGCCCCCAAAACTTTTCAAGGGCAGCAGCTTCGCAAAAGTGGTCTTAATGAAAAATTCTTTTAAACTGCGTCATTGAGAAAACATTTTATTTTTATTATTAATTCATTTCTCATTTTCTATTGCCAAATATTGTTCACGTCATACATTTTCAAAAATTTCCACTCAGTCGAAAATAAGATTAGTAAGCTGTACTTCGAGTAGTAACAGTCGTGGAATTAGTGACCATTTTTTTCATTAAAAAAGTTTTAATAATGAAGTCTAAATGCTAGATAGATGAAGTCGGAACAATTTACTTTTGTTGATTTGTTTTATTAACTAATGATCTACTCATACTTGATAATACGTAGAATATTTGGTCCTATAAACTATGATGTTACATGCCGACGACGTTATATCGTTATTCTATTCTAAATGGTCTAATTGATCATTGTTGGTTGATTAACCTGGGCTGGTAAAGTACATTCAGCGAAAACTTAGAAAACCAGAAACATTCAAATAATGTTTTTTCTGGCAACCCAGAGGATCGTAGAAGAGGGAACCGAAACTGCGCTGGTAGGGAGACGTCATAGAGGACTTCAGTAATGTAGAAGAAATCAATTGGCGGCCAACCACGTTGATCAGGAACCAGTGGAGATACATTCGGATTACGATGATGATAGTGATGATGTTTATGTTTTTAATAATACATTTAGATTAGGTTATCGTGGAATAATCAGAAACATTCCAACGGGCGTCTTCTACCCTTTTTTTAAGAGAGTTCTGTACGCGGAATACGTGTCGTATCTTACTAACTTCTTACTAATTTCTTACTAATATTCTTATTAATTTAAAACTGAGCTAAATGCTTGTACTGTAAAATAAGAACTAACTTCTGGTCTATTCTCTCGAACCCCTGATCACTGGATCACTATGCACGTGTCTTAACCAGTAGACTAACAAATACATTTAAATTGAATCCAAAACTCATTATACATACATTAGCAGTGGAACAAAAATTATATTAAATATTTACAAAAAGCACAGCATCACGGTAGCAGGGCGTATAGAGACATTTAAAAATTAACAAATCACCCCTAAAAAGGGTACAAAAACAATACAAAAATGATCACAAAATATACTCCGGCAAGAAAAGCAGACAGGAGCAGATGGGCGTTCACCCAAAACTACTCTCAAGATATGAAATCCCCTTACGAAGTTTTATGCGAGACACCCATATCCTAATTAACTCGCAGAATAGTCCGACATTCCTTTTATTCCTCGCAAGATCGACATTTGTCGGACATCGAACATATTCTCTGGGAATGTTCGGTTCTAAGGTTCGTTCGAAAGAATACGGTCTGAATGTGTTATGTTTCGCCGCAGCACTAGTAGTTGTAGCGTTGAAATTAAAAATAAATATTAAATTATTTAGGCTTTAAAAATTTATAGGCGGCCAAGTTGTGGACAATGGCGCTTCCATATTTCAGGCTGGAACGGCTCGGGGCCTCGTCCGGCTGCTCCATTGACGCGAGCGGAATTCCGGGCGCTCTTTCGATTTTTAAATGTGCCCGCCGCGATAAAATTGTCGGCGCGCTCGGTTTGCAAAAAAAAACACACAGCTTCCGTATCCGACGAACGCAACAACTCCGCATTCTCTCTGGACTTATTATTTCATAAATTCCACCCCCGCCCGTCGCGAACCGACGCCCAGCGTCGTCTTGCCCGTTTTTTGCGTCGTGTGTGCGCTGTTTGTTTTTGCATTCATCGTGCGAAAAGCCATGCAAGGCTTTTATTCTTAGACTACCATCTAATGATTTAATTTGGTGTTATTATGTGCAATGAAATTATTTCCATTTTTCTGCTCTATTTTCATTTTGTATTTTATCCAATGTGTCCAGATTTAAAAGATTTATGTCTACTGCCATCGTTTTAGAAGAAAAAGCTCAATAAGATAAGCTCAATAGTCTGAGGTCGTCAACTCTGTCCCTGGCCGCGTGCGTAGCGAGTCCAGGAAGCGGTCAAGATGAATATCGTGCTGTGAGGTGGTGCTGATGACTGATGTAGGTGGCGCATCGCGGTGAGATCGAGGATGATGGTGGTACCACCGGATGCAGATGGTGTTCGCTGCTAGTGGTTGCGAAGACAGTGGAGCGATGAGGCTGACAATGATCGACGGATGCGTAGCGGATGCGTACGGAGGAATGAGATGATCGGCGTAGCGATCGTGTTTGATAGCTACTGCAGGTTGGAGATTGGTCGTACGGCGTAGAGAGAGACGAGCTACGTAGCTAGGTGATGCTACGAGTAGCGGTCGTCGGGCAGCGTGACCTCGTGGTTTAGGCGAGAGAAATGAATTTGGTACTTGCTACTACGTCTTTTATATCCAGATTTTGGTGTAGAAACGTGTACAAAAACCTGTGTGAGAAAGAGGCCATCAGCATATTTATATTTCTTTGTCTCTTTGAACATGAGGAAACGAATAGCTTGTTGGTCTTGTGGTTAGGACACTCGCCTCGTGATCTAATGGTCGCGGGTTCGAATCTCAGCCCAGACTAGGAAGTTAGTCCTATTTTCATAGCACAAGCGTTTAGCTTAGTTTGAAAATAGTAAGAATATTAATGTGACACGTATTCCGTGTTCACATCTCTATTTAAAAAAAAAAAAAAAAGAATATACTTAATTAATATTTAATTTCGTTGTCGATAAATGGATATTTTTTGGTCACATACAATTAAGCTTAATGCAAGTAAATTTGAAATAATATGTAGCAAGCCTTTAAGCCATTACCTGCTAGATATATAGAAATACCTTTCTTGATCATTTTATTACCTTAGGACAATGCCTATTTAAATATATAAATAATATTTCATTTAAAAACAAGTACCTACAGTAAAAATCAAGAATAAAAGATTTTATAAAATATATAAAAGTATCGTGCAAGAAGCAAGAAAAAATAAAATGGAAGAAATGGAACTGCAAAGTAGTTTTACACCTCATATCGAAACAACATCTTTCATATGGGATACACAAAATAAGTGGCAAACTGGTATAAAAATATATTATAAAAAATAGAAGAAAGATAAATGCAAAATGTGAGATAAGAATAAAGTGAATTATTAAAAAAAAAAGAATAAATGCATACGGATATGCCATAAAAGTTACAAGCTGGAATAAAATTAATGTAAAATAGGTGAAAGTGAAATTTACAGTAGAGTAACAATCAAGAATACAAATTTGTAACAAATAAAAGTAATAAGCAAGATGAAAATAATTAGAAATATAAGAAAAAAAGGGTAAAACGGTCAATTTACAGCTTATAGACAGACTTTTATTAGACATGTTTGTTACATATTGGTAAACAAAAAATAACAATCAGGAATAATACTGCAAAATAAAAAATTTATACGAAAAAAATAAATAGAAAACATGAACACGATGAGTTTCACAGTATATCAAGAGCTAAGAGTCGGAGGTTATTTTCACCAGAATACTCATTTAATTCCCGGCAATCGAAGACTAAATACTATTTACAGAATCAATAATACAAAATTTGAAAAACTGCTTCAACAATGTACTGGTATATCAAGCCATAATTGAACATTGTAATAAATTAATGTAACCTTTAAAGTATTTTTTTATTACTGCGCACTTCAAATATTACACCTACGCTCCCAAATCGGGCGGCGTTGTAAGCTTGTGACCGTTTTTCGGTAATGAATTGTTAATATTAAATTGTTGATAATTATTAAGTTTATGTTTCGCCCGCCACCTTCGCATTTTACCAAAAGGAGCACGCACAATGCACAATCGCTGGTGCTCCGTTTCTATAATTCCTTCAGAATGAAAAGCAACTCGCTGGACGCCCTCAGATATACCCTCTGTGCAAGGTTTGCTGGTACATCATGAGGGATGATGTCGCTGATGCAACGTACCAGCGTTAACGTTACGTTAGGTACTACGGGCTCGTTAATACCGTGTCGAAAGCGGGACGTGGCGGCATTTGTACTATATATACCGTCCTTGAGTAATTTGGTACAACCGTTTCATTCACAGGACAACAAGAATCGAGCGTTGAATTTCACGTGGCTGTACTGTATAGGCTTCAACTCGGGGGCGTCAGATTTGTTGACATGTTACTGCATATATTATTTTATTTAATATTATGTTTTTTTTTTTTTTTATTTTTTTTTTATTATTATTATGTTTTTAAATACAATTTTCTACAAACAATTTTCTGACCTACGTACATACATAGAAACATTTGTTTACTGCACATTTACCTATTTCATACTAGCTTTTACCCGTCAAAAATGACGAAACATTGGTTCGCATCTTCGCTAAGCCCTAGTATATATTTATAGTATATTTTTGTATTGTTTTGGAGAGGTGGCGGTAGCAACATGCGTTAAGCGGCTATGGTTCGCTGGCCCAGGATTCAAGCCCCATCTCCGACCGTTTAATTTGTTTGTTTTTTTAGCTGTGAATTCGAACGAAATTGCGAACGTTACACTAAGTTACAGACAGACAGACAACGAACTTAGTTTGTTTGATTATTCTTTTACAATTGTCACGTAGAAATTAAAAGAATTCAAATATTTCGTATTATATTATTGTTTGTTTTTTGTAAATTTTCTATGAGTATACAAAATTTGTAAAGATAAGTTAAGGTCACATTTACAAAAACGTATTTTAAATAAAACACACAGACAGACGGACAGACTGACAACGAAATCATTATGTTTGATTTGAATATAAAATTTAGATTATTTTTTTAATTCTACCGTTTTTTATGTTATGCTTCTTTAGACGCGTTTTGGGTGAAATTTTAGTACGCAACGAATTTCGCGCGCACCATGCAATACAATTTTTCACACCGTGATTTATCTGTTACTGCCATCTGGTAGTTTTTAATCTCTGTATCTGCGAGTATCTAGATAGATGTCGCCGCTGCGCTGAACGACGGCCGTTTATTTATAGAACAGGAATATAATCTGCGGATATCTCCATTATATGTTTAGTTGTCAGTTCTTACGGCTGGTTTGTGTCGCGCTTCCTCACGTTCGATTAGTTCCGCATTTCGCTGTGCTTCGGCGTTGTTCTGTGATAAGTGATGCGGTGTTTATTTTATATATGCCAGAGAAGTATATAACTACATACGCACACGCGCCCAATTTTTTTTTATAAAGGCCTGTTTAAAGGAAAAATGTTTCGTTTTTTTCATTCAGAAATGTTTCAGTTTAAATAATAATCTCGTGCACCAGCGCTGTGTAAATTGAATTTTTGAATTGTTTTACAATTTTCAATTGACACGTTTCAATCGCAACTTCGTGGCAATTGTAATATCCTCGTTGCCGTGCACAGCAAGTCTGTTGCCACGTGATAGGGTAAAAAAATATATTAATTCCTCAATCGTTTCGTGTTTTTCATTATTTGTCTGGGTAATTAGTAAAAGTTGTTAATTAAAATAATAGAAGTTGTCAACAATCTTTCTACGGGCTCTCTAGACGTCATCACTCGGTAATAATTTATATGTATTTTTATTAATTTAATGCCACTTTTTAAAATATTTCACGTGAATTTATGTTCGCGATGTTTTGGTGTGTTGGTATACAGAATGTATCATAGCTGGTATCAAAAACTTTACAGGTGAATTTCTGTCTTGATAATGAGTCGAAAATGATCAAGGAATCATGACCTAATACGAATAGTTATGGAGATATGCATTATCAAAATTTGCATTTCCGACTTATTTTGTTACTTGAACTATCATTACAGTAACTTATAATATATTGATTTTGAAAACTGCATTCGCTTCAATAAAATTCAACTAAAATTTTAAAAAGCTTGTAAGAAAATCTATTTTCAATTTTTGCGAGGGTTTTATCATTTTTTTTCGATTATATTACAGCGAATTTTTCATAATAGATATAATTTGCTGTAATGAAGTTTAGATGAAATTTTTTTTAATCCAGAAAGCCATTTACCGATTAACCCAATAACAATCACGAAAAAATTAAGGAAAAAAAAATTATATTGCTCCCAGTTTTAGAAAAACTTTTTTTAAATTTATCAATTAAATAATTATATAACATATCTCATCCCATATACACAAATCAACTAAATTTCTAGCTCCCAGAGTGGAGAAACTCCTTTACTGGAAAATATATTGCAAAATAGAAATATAATTTAATATAAAATTTAACTATTTAACTCGTTTATTTATTAGTTGAAAGCACAACAAACCTATCCAATAAAAATGACGCAAGTCCCCGACACGTTGACGCGTTATTCGCAGGCGTAGCTACTTCGACCTGTGGATTTAATCGCCCACGCATATCGTACCGACTGTATACAACTTTTCATTTAAGGAAGACAATCGAAGTAGTACGTATAAGCCGTGCATACGACGCGATAAATACCAACACGACGAAACAGTGTGCCTCGTACGCACGGCTCACACACACTAATTCGATTGTCTTTCTTGAGCGGAAAAGGGTCTACGTGTATCGCGGCAGTGGCGCGTCGCACCCGGGTAACACGTTTCGGCTGTGTGCTCCAACCCGGGGGCGTTATTTTTGTTTACAATTCTTTTCAATTTTCTCAGACGCCGCCGCGAAATACAATAAAAGTTGGAAGCATTCTTTATACGGCCTCTGTGGACGAGCGGACGTCAGCGGTCCGCGGTAATTTACGTTTCCTAGTGTTACTTTAACGTCACTTTTTTAATTACTTTTTTAAATTCTCGCGTAATATTTATTGCAAGCGGGGCACCCCAGACGATACCTTAAAAGGGTTTGCCATGTTTTTATTTGAGCATTGATAAACAAAAGTTATGTAACCGTTTCCCGTAGTACCTTGTCAATAAGGATCATCATTTGTACAGCTGTGTTTGTTCGTTTTTACATCTTGGACAAAATTTATGGGAAGTCAACGTTTTTTTTTATATTTCTTTGTATTGGGTGATATTTCTTTATTATGTTCTGGAAATGGCGATTTTCAAGGTCTTTTTTATTCAAAATTGTCCATGAATTTATGCAAATCCGAATCCCGTAAAAATTGACATTAATGCAGTGATTTTCTTTTATATTTTTCTTTGTACGTGAGACAATATCACCGTATCATTTTTTTTCCAATTATCTTTAAAGACTTGGGTGCATTAGGATGGGCCACTAATGTATGGAGAAAAAAAATCGTCTTATATTGAATAGTTATAGTGAATAAATGTTACTTAATGACGACTTTTAATTACATATAAAGTTTCATAACGATTAAAAAACATCTTCTGTCTCCAGATTTATCTCGAAGTTATGAAAAATTAAAATAAAAGCCCATAATTTATCTCTTCATACAGGCATTCAATATTATTTTAAAAAATATATATAATAAAACAACGATTTAAGGTATTTTTTAATGTATTATATAGGAAAATAAGTGATTACATAGTTATACTTGTGTATAAAATGATGCTTTATAAATAAATAGCAACAGAATCATTTTTGCTCTCAAATTGTGGTATTGTGGTATTAGGACAAACGCAGGAGTGGTGGTTTACCTTTACCACCATGTGGTGTGAATGATGAAGTTCTTCGTCAGACACTGGTTAAATAATTGGTAATTTTCTGATGTTTTGCTGCTAGTTTATAAGATCGTAGTAAGCAGCGGCTTGAAGCTCTTGAAAGAGTCATCACTGGAGTTGTATCTTTACAACTATCGAAATACAAGCCTGAAACATGCGCAACTCTATCATAAGTAATAATATCCTCTCCTGTTTTCTATCTTACTCTGCGCAGCTTATTTTAATCTTTCATCAGACTAAATGTCGTGCAGGACTTTTGAAGTTATTTACGTTAGTGTTAAATAGAAAAGTACACATTTTTTCTTTTCATACGTTTTTTTATTTTATACTTCATCGTTATTTGCGCCTGCTGTTAGCGTTAGAGACGAACGTTGTTACATGGAGAATTACGCAAAAAATGCTTTTTATATCTCATTTTTATTTTATACTTCATTATTATTTACGCCATATGTCAGCGTTAGTGATGGACATTGTTACACCGATAATTGGAATGCTTTGTTTCGTGTATTTGCTTTGTGTATTTCCGATGTTTGCGCGACTGAGTTCCACCAGTTTCGCGCCACGTGCGCGGAATGTTCACATTTTAATATAACGCAGACTTAAATTCGGAGTCGCCGCGATCGGTCCTCAAACATCTCCCCGCCCGCTCCCCGCGCCCCGGATCCTTTTGTTTTGAGCCGATCGCTTTTTGTTATGCAAAACAAAAAATTCCAAAAATTTCCCGCCATAAGGTCGCTGTAAATTATCAATACGGGACGCCGGGGGGACGCTCCTCGGGGACGCCGGTGCCGGAACGCGATGTGTTAAATTAAAACATCGCCAACTTGCGGGGAAAAGAGGTGGGCCCGCGCGCAGGACCGCAACGGCCGGCGGCTCGCTCAAAATATTTTGGTAAAAAATACCGGAAAAATATGCAACTAACGATAGATGATCACACTCTTTTGGCAATATACTTCACAATAGGTACCATTTTAACGAATCTTTTTCTGATGTCTAACGCGGATTTTGAAATATGCTATAGAAACTAACACACCTACGTACATTTAATTTTTTAATTTTTACAATATTCGTTTTTTTTTAATAGATATACAGGGATATCTATTAAAAAAAACTAACCCATACAAACCAAGTTTTTATTTTACTCCCTTTCTTTGTAAATTAAGTTTACCATCATGTAATAATTGTTTGACTGAAAATGAAACATGTCTAGACAAATATCTATGTCAAAAATCTCTAAAAATATCTCTTTATTATTTGATTTCTTCTCAAAAAACCTGTGCAAAAAAAATCTATGAACCAATTGTCATAAATTTTCTAAATTCGTATTGAAGTACCTATTATACCTACCGACGAAGTAATTCAAATTTTAAATATTCCGTGACGTTATCGGGCCGCCAGCGCCGTTGGTAGTAATCAAACTTTTTATCACCACACCAAACAACCAAAATTATACTATTTTTAATCTATGTCAGAAATATTGAAAAAAAATGCAAACTTTGATGTCGCACATCTCCATTACTATTGATATAAGGTCATGGTTGCTTGAACATTTTCGACTCATAATCATGGCAGGAATATAGTCCTATGAGGTTATTAATGTTTTACAATTAACCCTATAAATCCTTCCATGCTTTCGCTATCATTAAGTAGGTATATCATTAATAAGCAACATTTTATTCCCTGACAAATGTATTCGCTAATCACTCAAAATAATTACGAATTCAATTGATCGACTGCCTTTTCAGCATAAACGCATAAATTGTGCAGTAAAACGTGAACCGAGACGGAACAATTTATTATCTCGGTTACCGTTGTCAATAATATTCCCGAAACACAGCCCTGTTCCCGGTCCGCCGCCCGCGCAACCCTAATAATGGAATATTCGCATTTCGCATATTTGATTTATCCCGTAAGAGTTTCCCCGGGGGCGCCCTGTTAAGTTGCCTTTTTTTATTTTACCCCAAAAACCTGCGCGGGTCGGGGCATTTTAGCGCGGGATTTTTTTGTTTTTCATTTCACGACGGGGATGATTATTAACGTGCCCCCGCACATGTTACACAACCCCGCGTGCCTTTGTGCAGCCGGCCACGTGGCCGCTTATCGCCATATTTACAGAATCTCGCCGTGTCGATGGATGAGCGGTGAAGGGCCTTCGTCCCGACTTTGAGTTGTTTATTATTTTTATTGTAATACTTCTTAATAAATTGATTTCTCCGCTATCGTGTGCGGCGCGGTAGGGTGCCCAACTTTCAGGTAAACAGGACCGTCTGGTAGCGTTAGGTTCGCTAGCGTCGTTTCGGCCGCGCGTTAGTGGTGTGAAAACAGCGTCGTCTAGCGTAGCTTCTCAGTACCCTTGGTGGCGAATATTTTTACATAGATAATTATGTATTTTGTTTAGTAACCCAGTTTTGAACAGTGAGAAAAAAGTACATTTAAGATAAATGTCAGATGATGCCTTGTTTTTCCAAGGGCACTGTGTATTAAAGGATTTAAATATAATTGCCGCCCTTCTTCACTAGATATCATTAGCTAACCTTGGAAGCCGTGCATTTTGCATTACAATTATTACATTTAAAATAGTGTGTATTTTTCTGCACAATATAGTTTTTAAATGTTTTATCTATTCAATGCCAAAGGCTTTACCTTGTGTTTTTTTTTTTGTTCTATCTTTGTTACGCCTTAATATGTCTTTATAGGACTATCTACAAGAAGATCGAAGCGCCTGTTTAAAATCTCTTTCGTTAAAATAAGAAACAATATTATTAATTACACAATTATTGGATTAATTTGCTTTCTGTGATTAAATTAATGAAAAATTCTTTCCAAGCATCCTGTTTAACGTAACCACTTTCATATACGCACACATACATGTATTATTAGTTCTGATTGAGTTGAGACAGTTGAGGCTATCTAGGAAGACAAAGTCATATTTTACTTTGAAAGCTTCTGTTAAATATTCTCTATCCCTTTATTGTTTTCAATGTTGGTCGTCCTGTGTGTTGACTATCCCATATGCCCTTCATATTGCTTGTCTTTGAATCCTTCTATTAATTTCATGTCTTATCATTGTACACTATATTATCAAATCTCTAAAGACTCCTTACTTGAAAGTTGTTGGTCCTTATTTGATCTTCAATAATTATTATTGTTCCATTCAAAATATGTTTTTGTAAATGTGACCATAACTTTGTTTGTCTTTACACATTTTGTACACTTTTACAAAAATGTACACAATAATAAATAATAATATAATTCGTAAAATAATTAATTCAAATTACAGGAATATTATATGCCTTCGTTTTAATTTCTACGTGACTATTGTAAAAGAAAAATAAAATCGGTTAATTAAATTATGAAAGAAAAATCTTGTTTCACAAGGGTAATGATTCCATCATTTACCGAGTTATTTGAAAATCTATCATTGAACTTTTTTTGATAAAATTTAAAATAATGAAAGTTTAATAAATATTATTATTAAGTTCTGCAGGTTAAATGTTATTTTAAATGTAACAACTTTTTCGGCTTCTCAGCCCATCATTAAAAATTGCACTGTTTGATAATGGCCTTACAAGCCGAAACAGCTGTCGCATTTAAAATAACACTTAACCTGCAGAACTTTATAATAATATTTATTAAAATTTAATTTATTTTAAATTTCATTAAAAATGAACATGGTTCTACAAACTCAACTAAATACCATAAATAAATATCATTAAACTGTTTTAAGTAATTTACTAACATTATCTCATGCTAATGTGAATTATTTATTTTAAGGTTAAACGTTCATGAACTTTCCTATATTATTTAGGTTTAATTTATTATCTATATTACCTGTAAAATTACTGCTAAGCATTTCTTTTTATCATTGTGTTTGATTATATTTTAATTTGCATTAATCATAGCTGTATTCGTTTATCTATGAAGTCTATCGGTTATCCATAATATATTTTAGTTATCCGATATCGTGTTAAATTAGTTGTGATAATATGTATGTTTATGACGACCTAAATGATGTTGCCTCAATACGAAAGTGCAACCAAAATACTTTGTGTATTAATGATTAGCCTAGCTCGCGTCGTTTGTACATTTTCCTAGAAATGCTTATCGTCGTAAAAACGATCCACACGAGTCTAAAAATATGTTGACACCGATTATATAATCATTCTAATTTGTTGTGATATTCACTTTGGCGATATTACTATGGCATTACGAAATGTAAATAATTAGATAGCTACTTGTGACTCTCGTCAGGTTTGGTCTCTTTTATTAATATGATCTAGTGCTACAGCAAAATCTTATAACTAAAAATGAATACAAGGAATATACTTCGCACTAGGTAATATTAGGTTGATGCGTACATGATTATCCGCCGCTTTTCGCAACATTTTTATATTTTAGTTTAATGTTGAATCGACATTCGTTATAATATAATTTTTAATAGGGTTAGAAAATTAAAAGGCTAACGTAACATCATTATTTTAAAAGAAGAAGACGAAAAGCGTACACGTATATGCCACATTATGCTGTAAATAATTTCGCGATCTCAACTATTT